>CAJVPK010000200.1:0-50475 GCA_910592015.1 Diversispora eburnea | reverse complement strand
ATTATTGAAATCAATTTAATTCAATATCATATAACAATTCTCTAATCAATTATAAACTAATCAATATAAATTATATTACAGGCGGTGAGTATTTGGATTTATAATTATTGAAATCAATTTAATTCAATATCATATAACAATTCTCTAATCAATTATAAACTAATCAATATAAATTATATTGTAGAAAGTGAGTATTTAGATTCATAATTATTAAAATCAATTTAATTCAATATCATATAACAATTCTCTAATCAAATATAAATTATATTATAGGTGAGTATTTAGATTCATAATTATTAAATTAATACACTAGTTGAAATATCATAAATACTACATCTATCTGGTACCCGATAGGTGTAGTATTTATATAATTTCGACCAGTGATATTTCCATATTATGTAAAAATTCTTTAATTAATTATCAATAATATTTTTTAGAAAGTGTGAGGAATGTCATCAAGATTATTCTGAAAGAAACTGGTGTTATCCATGTAATGTCAACCGATTTCAAAATGAATTTGATAAATGGACTAGTGAAAATAAAGAAATTGATAAATTCATTCAACAAATACAACTAAATGCAAAAAAGTATCAAGAAATAATTGAGTGGATTCCATTTGACAGACTTGAGAATGTCACATACCTTGCAAAAGGGGGTTTTGGCACAGTATACAAAGCAAAATGGCTTGATGGATTTATTTATTCTTGGAATTATAATTTAGAAAATTGGAACAGGTTTCAGGAAAAATATGTTTGCTTAAAAAGTTATGGTAACTCAACAAATAAAATTGATTTTTTGCAAGAGGTAAATATTTCATTATTTAATTTTCATTATTTTAAATATTTAACAATTATATTTTATGTTAATATTTTAGATTAAAAATCAACTTAAGTTTCGAGGTAAAAAGGCAATTTCAATATATGGCATCACCAAAAATCCAACAAAAAATGAATATTTGATAGTTATGAAGTATGCAGCATATGGTAGTCTTCGGGAGCTGTTAAATCAAAAATTTAAAGAATTAACTTGGAGAAAAAAATATGAAATTTTATCAACTATTGTAAATGGACTTACAAATATTCATGAAATGGACTTAATGCATAAAGATTTTCATTCTGGTAATATAGTTAATCAAACTTTAACTGTAAGTTTCATTACTGATTTTGGACTGTGTAAACCAGTTACAGAAAATAATCCAGAAGAAATTTATGGTGTAATTCCATTCATGGCACCTGAGACATTGAGTAGAGGAGAATACACTCAGGCATCTGACATTTATTCTTTTGGTATGGTTATGTTAGAAGTTCTAACTAGTTATCCACCATATTATAATATTTCACATAATGAAAATCTTATAATGGACATTTGCAAAGGGCTTAAACCCGAGATTAAGTGTGAAATTCCACAATTTCTCAAAGAAATAATGGAAAAATGCTGGAATTTTGAACCTTTCAATCGTCCAATTGCTATAGAATTGAAATTTGAATTTGATAAATATCTTTCTTGGGATAATGAAATGAGAAAACAAGTAAACAAAGAAGTTAAAGTAGCAAATAAATCAAACAAGAATTTTATTCAATATGATCCTAATGAAATGCATCCTGAGGCAATATATACAAGTAGACTCATAACAATGCCTG
Organism: Diversispora eburnea; assembly: GCA_910592015.1. Lineage (NCBI taxonomy): Eukaryota > Fungi > Glomeromycota > Glomeromycetes > Diversisporales > Diversisporaceae > Diversispora > Diversispora eburnea. The sequence continues at coordinate 48,835 of CAJVPK010000200.1, read as the reverse complement.
GACTTATACCAATGCCTGAATGTGATACATTTAGTAAGTATATTTATTTAATTTTTTTTTTTAGAAAAAAAAGAATTTTATATTTAATTATTTATTTAGATTCAAGACAGCAATTTCTTTCAATTCCTGATAATATAATTGGTAAATTTATTTCTTTAATTATTTTTTCTGATATATTTAGCTTATTAACAATATTTAAATTTGTATAGTTGATGAGGAAAATAAAACTCAAGAAATGGAATGTAAATTTAATTTATTGGGAATTAATTGAATAATTTGTTTATAATTTTTATAATTAAATATTTATCTTTTTAGTTTTAAATATACTATATTTTATTGATATTGTTATATATAAAAAATTGGATCTGTAGTGCATATATGTTGGGTGTTTTTTTTTTGTAAAAAGTCTGGTAAATTTTCCATAAATAAGGGACATATAGTTTATTAAATAACTTATTCCAATCACCAATTGATTTATTTAATAAATTTAATATAAATCTTTTGCCAGTTGTTTTTCCTTAGGTAAGGGTGCTTATGTATGGGATTCCGAAGGAAAAAAATATATGGATTTCTTATGTGCCTATTCTGCTGTGAATCAAGGCCACTGTCATCCAAAAATTGTAAAAGCTTTATGTGATCAAGCACAAAACTTTGAGTTCTAGAGCTCTTTATAATGATGTTTTAGTGTTTATGCTATGTGACTGAGGTATATTAATTTTATTTATTAATTAATTTATTTTATTTATTAACTTTATTTTATTCATTATTCATTTATTAATTAAGTTGTTTATTTTCTTTATTAATTTATTTATTTGTTTATTTTTATTCAGTATTTTAACTATGACATGGTTTTACCCATGAATGCGGGGCAAAGCGGCCCGCTACCTTAAAAAGGAATTCCGGAAAACATGGCAATAGTACTACGAATACTTATTATTATAAATTATTGATAATCTTCATAAAATAATTGGTGGAAAAAGTAAATCGAATACGTAATTTTTAAGGAAGTTGATTTTTTCTATTTAATTATGTTTTTAAAATATTATTTATTTGCAAATAAAGATTTAAGTAATAATTAATTTCTTTAATAGTGTGTGTATGTAATGTAAGATACATAATTAATTATAATTAATTTTAATATAATTAATTTTAAATATAATTAATTAATTTTAATATAATTAATTTTAAATATAATTAATTAATTTTAATATAATTAATTTTATTAATCTTCAATTAAACTATCCCAAGAATATTCGGTTGCTACACTGTAACCATTCTCATCTTTATGAACTCTAACGTATGTATCTGAAAACTCTGTTTGTCCAAGTAATTTCGAAAATTTTTCATCGTGAGTGATGACGATCAATTGAAAATTTTGTTGTCCTCTACGAGATTCAAGTATAGTTCGCAAACTACTTGCCAACTTTTCTATATGTTTTTCGTCAAGATTTGTAGTTGGTTCATCAAGAACAAAAACACCACAATTAAGGCAAAATGTTTCTGCTAATGCTAATCGAATTATAATTGATGCTAAATTTTTTTGACCCGCACTACATCTTCCTCGCATATCCATATGAATTCCATTTTTCACCATAACAACTTTATAATTATAAGATTGATTGGATCTAATTCCTTCCGTATCTGATTTAATTTCGATATAATCAATATCAGGTCCTCCATATGTTTTAATCCATAATTCGGCAATTATTTTATTAATTTCTGACATCTTTAATTTATGATATCGCACAATGGCATTATCAAGTGCTTTACCATATCTTTCGAGATCTTTTATACCCATTTCATTAGTTTTAACTTCAATAAATTTTTCCTTATATTTTTCTCTAGCATTTTTATATTCTTTATTTAATTCTTGAGTTGCTCTTCTAATAGTCTCTTCCAATTGTTTAAGTTCCCCATCTAATCTTGCTCTCTCGGATAATACATTTGATTGCATTTTTTGTAATTCATCCAATCGTTCTTTATAATTAGATGATGATCCTAAGGATATAATTTTCTGATTATATTCATTTATTCGTGTATTAATCTCTTTAATTCTATTCTGACATTGTCTATATTTGAGATTATCAGCAATATTTCTTTCTGTATCTCGAATTTCCGATGCTTCTTTCTCCATATTTTGCAATTGTTTATCTAAATTTTCAATATATGTTTTTTTTGTGATCATTTGTTGTTTAATATTTTCTATCTTCTCTATACAAGTGGCTAATTTTTTATCTCCAAAACTAGAATTATATTTCTCAATAGATCTTTCTATTTCAAGAAATTGTTCATATGATTTTTTTATTTCATTTAAATCTTGCATTAAAGAATTTTCCTTCTCAATTTTTTGTCGCCGAAATTCTTTTAATTCACTATCAACTTCCCGAATCGTAGGAGTCAATTTGGATATTTGCTCATCCAAATTTTTAATTGAACTCTCTTGAGACTTTATCTCATCAGTTAATTCATCAATATCATTTTGTATACGTGTAAATTTTTCCAGGCTATTTTTTTGTTCTTGTAATCGAAAACGTAATTGATGAACTTTCTCTTGACGCTTTGAACGTTCAAGTGCTCGTGTTTCTTTAAGTTTATTGAAATTTTCGATTTCTATCCTAATTCTTTTCGCTTCAGCTTGAAACACATCACGTTCAGTTACACATTCTTCTAATGTCTTTGTTGAACCAGAAATGCTTAGTAATTGTTGTAGATTATTAATATCAGCATCAATTTCCATGATTTCTTTATGTAAACGAGTAATTTTCTCCACATCTTTACGTAATATATTCACCTGACTAATCTCGACTTTTATAGCAGCAATATTAACATAAATATCTTCTAAACTTGATTCTGTATTTGTTCTTTTATCTTGTAATTGTTCAATTTGTCTCTCAAGATCTGGTATTTCACTTTGTAACTTTTCAACAGCTATCCGTGCTGGTTGCAGATCTCGAAGATCACTTAGTCGAGTTTCAGTATTAATGATTTCTCGTTCGGTACTAGATTTTTTATCTGGCATTTTATCATTTAAATACTCTTGTAATTTTTGATGAAGTTTATTCAATTCATCCGTATTACTAAAACCTCTATGACATAAAGGACAATTCTGTTTTTTCTGTGAAGTGTTGTAAAATTGTCTATATAAATCAGAATAATTTGTAAAACTTGAAAGTAAATCTCTAAGTTCGGTTAATTCTTCTTCAACTTTTTTTATAATACCTGGAAGGTCTCGATCACCACAAACTGCATTTAATTTTTGACTATATTCTTGACATTCTTTATTTTTTCTTTTACTTTCGGATTGTAACATTTGTAACTTTCCATCAATGGCGGATAATTCACGATTAAATTTTTCACCTTCAGTCTCTGTTAGCTCAAGTTCTTTTTCTTTTTTTTGTAAAGTTTTCAATATGTCTTTTTCAAGAGTATCAATACACATCGGTTTACCTAATACTTCCTTAAACTCATCTTTATGAGAAGTTAATAAAGATTGTAATTGACCAGATTTTTCTGTTCTAGTTGTTCTTTGTAAATCCAATTTAGCTCTCGAACTAGAATCTTGAGTAATGTTTGATATTTCACTATCTATATCATTTATTTTATTTTCTACATTTCTGAGATCATTTTGTTTGGTAAAATAAGTTTTATGAATATTATCATTTTCTATGTTTAATTTTAATGTATTTAAATCTGATTCCTCTTTTATCAATTGATCATTGAGAATATTTATATCGTAATCAGAAGTTTGATAATCTTGAAGATTTTCCATTTCTTTACTTTTCTTTTTTCGTTTAGTATCAATAATAGATCTTGCATTTTGTTTTGTACGATTATGAAAATTGAAATCGGAAGTTAATTGATTTAATCGAGCATTCAATTCGTTTTCTTTTTGTTGGGCTTGATCCCTCTTCGTTTTAAACATATGTTCTTTCTCTTCGATAGTAGTTTTAAGTAATTCCTTAAATTTTGCTATATGTACATCATCCAATAGAGCATTCACGAATAATCGAAATTGATAAGTTCGACTAGTTTCTTTGATTAATACTTCTAATTCTTCAATTCGCTTTTCATTTGTATTCTTTTCAGATTGAAGTTTTCCACTTTCTTCCAGAGTTTTATTGAGTAAATCGCGAAATTTATTATAATCTGATTCTAATTGATTTTTTTGAGCCACGAGATTCTGCCTGTCTCCTTGACGTGAATTCAATCTTTTCATATATTCTTCCTTGATTTTTTGTAATTCTTCATCTGATTCATTTAATTCATTCATATGATTCATTAATTCATCTCTGGTTAATCTTAACATCTCAATTTCTTTCTTTGATACAGTAATTCCCTCGTTAATTTTATCCAATTCTCTTATTGTCTCCAATAGATCTTCAATACCTTTACTATTAATGTTTATTTGTGCATCAAGAGTTTCCATTTTTTGTTTTATACTAACTTCCTTAAGTTGATCATTCTCTAATCTAATTGTGATATTATCGGCTCTCCCCTTTTCTTTTTTACATTGTTCTAACATAATTTTATCTTCTTTAAGAAGTAACATCTTTTTTTTACGTAATTCATTGATATTTCCCAATGCTTTAGCATATTTAGTCGCTGAAAATATTTCATCAAATTTTTTTTTTAATGGAGTAGGTTCAGACAATGGCCAATTGGATTCTTCCTGATGACAAAAAATGACATTATCAAGAATTGGTTTGCTTACACCGAGATTTAAAGGAATTTCGACATCAAGATCACCACAGCGTTTACTGAGGGATGTCATTTCTTGTGTTATTGGATCTGTGACTTTTATCAAACTATCAATAGTTGTAGTTTTAATAGACAAGTTATCTTTTAATTCTGCTTTTAAAGATCTTATAACAACCATTTCTTTATTGTTAACATTGTTAAATTTTAGTTTAACCTGACCTTTGACTTCATTTTCTTCACTTAACTTTGGGTCATAAACAAAACCACCACCACCGCCAACGCGCGAACCCGGTGGTGTTTCCCCAGTAGTCGCATATTTCAAACATTCTATTATTGTTGTTTTTCCTGATCCGTTAGGTCCGACTATTACAGTTAGTGGTGTATGAAATTCGATTACTTCAGAGCTTTTCGGACTATATGAACGAATCCCCAAAATAGCAAGTTTTTCAATGGAAGACATTTTTTTTTTTAAAAAAACAAAACCAAAATGTAATAATAATTTTATTAAATTTATAAACACGTGTCATGTGATTTTACAGTTGTCTGGCAAGGAACGAGATGGACATCAACGAATACTTTTGAATGTCAATCAGAGATTGCCAGTTTTTAATAAAATTAATCTTCGAAAGGTGAATAATGAATCAACATTCATAATTATAAAGAATGTGAATACATTGATCAATTGATGACCAATTCCTTTCGATGCGATAAATGTAATTTTTTAATTATTAAAATATTTTGAATAAGGTTATAGAGAGAGATCATTGATTTCCGAGGATTAACAAAACTTCTCTTTTCAAACATCTTGTTAAAACATAACAAACATATAAATTATTATAGAACATCAATTGTTATTTATTCCTTTTCATCATCTTCATCTTCACCTCCCTTTTCATCTTTCTCTCATTTTCATTATTTTGTATCAATTATTTACCATTTTGACTAAGCCTTCAATTGTTCGAAAGAAGATCTCAAAATATATTGTATTTATATCATTTATTTTTTACTTCTTCACTAATACAATTTTTCCCTTAAAAATGTGAGAACCACTAATGCACATGATGTGATTAAATAAATTGCAAATTATAAATGTAAAGTTTGTCATTAATCTAAATGAATTTGTAAGTAATAATAAACACCAACCTTGTGTTTATTTACAATCATTAAACATTATCATTCCCAAAAAATTCATCATTGGTGATAATTTTATTTGTACGATCAGCTAAAATTAAATTAAATTATTAATTAATAAATAAATTAAATTAAAATAAAAAATTAAAGAAACCATACGTATATATATATATTAAAACACCTTGTGAAGATTTGGTTTCCTGTACAATAGATTTTTTCTTCTTCTTATCCTTCTCTACCTTTAGTAATATTTTAGCTCTAATTTCTTCTCTAGATTGCCTATTCAGAGAATCAAAATCATTTTTTTCCATTGCTTTTTTGATAAGATCTTTAATCTCATTTCTCTCAGCTATCATATTAGGATCATCGCCATTGGAAGTTGGATAAAGTGCCAAATATTTACGACTTTTTGGGAAATGCTTAAAAAATAATAATTATTTGAATTGGTCTTAAATATATAAATGTGTACATATATAAATATAAATAAATATAAATATATATAAATATATATATGAATAAGATAAACCTACGATAATATAGTTTCGATTCACTTGTAAATCAAATAATTTTTTTAAGGTATCATCTTTTTCTTGTTGATCTTTTATTTCTAATAATTGTCTTTCAGTCTTTTTTATTTTTCTATCGGTTTTTACTCTGTCTTTATGAAAAATGAAATATAAATTCTTATAAAATTTTCTATATATATATTTATTTATTTATTTAAATGGTACGAACCAAAATGTTTAACTTTTCGATATTTTGTTGACATTTTATTCTCTTCCGAATCGATCCTTTTCTCTATAAGAATTAAATTATAGGCTTTTAACTTTCTTTCCGAATCAACTTGAATCTTGGCTGTTAAATTTTCCCTCTGTAAAAAAAGCAAATAATATATTTAAAACGTTATTTGGTGAAAATAAAGTAACCGAAATGGAAATATATATATATATATAAAAGATTTAACTAACTCTTAAGGATCTTTCAATATCATGTATTTTCTTTCTTATTGCCGAGATACTCATAGTATCAATTGATACTTTTTTTTTTTGTGTTATTTTACGTCGTGTTGGCGGCATTTTATAATAACTTGTTACAAATCGATATAAATTTTATAGATTTGATTTGTATTGTATTTTGACGGTATGATAATTTGTGTAACAACACGCGTAAATAAAAACTTTGCTTTCTTTCTTTCTTTCTACATGTATAAACGATATTATAACACGAAAGAATGATTAAGAAAAGTTCTTCAAAAAGTCAAACTGAAAACTTTCAGCAAAATTATCGAGCAGGAATAACTGCATTTAAAGAAAATAATTTTGAACGAGCACTTGAGTTTTTTACTAAGGTCAATATTATTATTACTGTTATTAAAAAAATTTGATGTTTAAAAGTTTATATATAAATATATATGCAAATACATATATAAAATATATCTATGAATATATCTATAAATATATCTATTAATATATCTATAAATATATCTATTAATATATCTATCTATTTTATGTATTATTCGACATATTTTTCAGGCGATAAAGTCGAATTCGAAAAGTATTATATTATATGATTGTCGCGCTGTCACCTGTGAAAAACTTGGTCTCATAAATGAAGCTTTACACGATGCCGAGTTTATGATGAAATTGGATAAATCATCACCTAAGGTAATAAACGAAAAGGTCTCAAAAGGACAATTAGAAAGAAATACCTTGTATATTATTCTTTTTGTTTTAATTATAATTTGGTTTTCTTTTTAGGGATATCTTCGTGCCGGAAAATTATACAGGATGCTAAATAATGAAGATAAGGCGCAAGAGGTTTATAGTTTGGGAATAACAAATGTATTGAAAGATGATCTGTTATACAAGGTAAAACGTTAATAATTATAATAATTTTTTTAAAAAAAAAACGAACCAAATAATAATATTATTTATGATTTTAGAAATTACATGAACTTAAGGATAAAAAGCCTCAGGTTAGTTTGTCCAGTTTAGCCCATTATTTTCATTATTTTTTCATTAAAACTAATCCTTTTAATTTTTAAATTAGGCAAAGGGTTCCATTACTAATAAAAAAACATATGACTTGATAGCTTTTTTTCCACCCGAAATTGTCCATGAAATTTTTAATCTTCTACCCTTTGCAAGTATTTGTAAGACATCAGGAGTTTCTAAAACTTGGCGTATATATATTGTATCGTCACCTTTCTTTTATCGTGAATTGAATTTCACAATTGGTCAGCGTTCTTACATTACTGACCAGACTATTCGAACGTATTTGTCACGAGGAAAATCATGTATTAAACATTTGATATGCCGAGGTGCACCGAAACTTACTGATACAACGATGCGATCTCTGAGATCAATATTTGGAATTCGATTACAAGGGATCGAAATAACTGCTAATAGTTCGATCACCAATAATTCTATTATTACTTTCATTCGCACGATTGGAGGACATTTGAAATATATAAACTTTTCAAAAACGCTTATTGCAGACACCGGAGTAAAGGCAATATTAATTACTTGCAACAAATTGGAAACATTGGATCTCTCGCTTTGTGAATATATAACCTCAGCAGCTTTTGATCTTAAACAGGGTCTTAGTCAATGCAAAGCTACTGAACTTTGTAATATCAATTTAAATTTGTCTACCGGGGTCTCTGAAAGGACAATTTCTCATTTAATGGAATTATTTCCTAAACTTTCAAGTCTTCATTTACAAGGACAAGGGGCAATTATGACAACTCGATCAATAGCAAATTTAATCAAATTTCCAAATTTAAAATCACTTCAATTAAAAAATATTATAAATAATCGAGATTTATCAATAGAAAATATATTTAGTAAATTAACTGATTCCTGTCCATCACTTTGTGAATTTACATTACAGGATAGTTCATGCTTAACAGATAATTGTATTCAACATTTGGTAATGTCTTGTAATTTGGAAGTTTTGGATCTTAATGGAAGTATTTCATTAACTGACGTAACAATGAATAATATTGGAATCTATTGTAAAAAATTGAAAATTTTAAGAATTGGGAAATCTCCCGGAATAACGGATGAAGGGGTTTCTTTATTATTTAAATCAAGAGAAAATTCACAAGAGGATAATAATAATAATAATAATAATAATAATAATAATGAATTAGAAATTATTGATCTCAAACAAAATTCAAATATCACTGATAATTCTTTAAAAATGATTGCAGATAATTGTAAAAAGGTAAAAGAAATTAATTTTAGTTGGTGTCGAAATATTACTGGATCCGGAATAGCATATTTAATTCAAAAATGTAAAAATTCTTTGAGAAAATTATTTTTAAATGAATGTTCATCTATATCTCCCGATGCTGTATATTATGCTAGAGCTGTTTTGGGAACTTATGAAGGAACTGTTGAATATCAATTTAGTAATTATTAATTAATTAATTAATATTATTTTTATTAATTAATTAAATTATTATTAAAAAATTACAAATTATACAAATTATACAAATTATATAAATTATACAATAAACACTTACGTAATACGCGTGATATTTCTTAAATTTAACTAATGATGTAATTTTAGCGTAATTTTTTACTACGATTGTAATAGATTATAATTCATTTATAATTAATAATAGGAAATGTAATATTACCTATAAAATATATTAGAAATATGTGTGTACCAAATTTAGTGAAGAAAATATGTAGGCGTAATGTAATGTTGGTTTAACATCAGCCCAAATTTTGATCAACCTTTTGATCAACTAATGATCATGTGAAGTTCCAAATTTTTAATTTTTCTTTTTGCTTGTTTAGTTGGTTTCTTAAATTTAAAACTATTTTTAAACAAGAGAACGTAAAAATATGAATGAAGGAATTCAAAATATTTATATTCGAGATACTGAAACTCGGAATACTCCCAAGCCCCATATCGTATATCGTGTCGAAGTGCACGCAGCAGTTAGAACATGGTCAATTTGGAAACGGTACAGTGAATTTGAGGAATTAAATTATAAACTTGTGAGAATTTTTCCACTTAATCCTCCACCTTATGAGATGCCAGTAAAACATTATTTTCAATCTACTTTGGGAAATCCTGCACTGGTTGAAGAAAGGCGTAGAGGATTGGAAGAATTTTTAAGAGGTATTCTTTTTCATAAGGATGATCGTTGGAGGGAAACTGATGAATGGAAAGAATTTTTGGCTATACCCACCGGAAGGCCACTTGATGCTTCAGCCATGTATACTTCAGAAAGTTGGCTTGATGAATGTAATCAAGCACAATCGATAACGAAAGAAATTAGGTCCCTTCTTAATCGTCGGGAAACTCATATCGCTCGTAATGAAGTTCAAGCTTCACATAATTGTGGAGTACAAGCAAAAAAGAATTTAACAACTCTTGGTGTAAGAGTATCTCAACTTGAAAGTGGTTTAATAGGGTTAGCAAAAGGAACTGGAAGAGATAGAAAAACAATGTCAGAAGGTGAATTAAGGAGACGACAAGATATTTTAAATGACCTTAAAGATGAAAAGGATACATTAACCAAACTTGTATTGGCTAATCGTCCGGACATTAGTAAATCTACTACACCTGCTAGTTCTGGTGATCGTGCCTCATTATTTCGACAACCAGTTCAACCTATTTCTAAACGTGTTCCTTTACCTCGATATGCAAATAATGGAATAATTAATGGAGGAATTAATGGAGGAATTAATGGAGGAATTAATGGATCAACGGCTGCGCAAAAGGCTCCCCCATCACGACGAGTTTTTGGTAATACTCGTGCGTTGCCAGCTGAAACAGAATTAACTCGAGGATTGGATAATGAAGGTCTTGTGAATTTACAGAAAACTACCATGGAAGATCAAGAACGTCATGTTGAACAATTTAGTGCCATACTAAGTAGACATAAACAACTTGGTTTAGCAATTGGTCAAGAATTGGAAATTCAAAATCAAATGTTATCAGAATTAGATGAAGGTATTGATCAAACATCATCAAAATTAAGATTTACCACACGAAAAATGAATTCAATTAAATGAATTCAATCAAAATGAAAAAAAAAAAAAGTTTTTTTTAATAATAATTTGATTTTATTTGAAGAAAACTTCAAATTTTCTTTTGTATTGAAATCAAGGTTGAATTTCATTTATTTATTTTTTTTTTATTTATAAATTTTTTTTTTTGAACATTTAAATATTATGAATTTAATGATAGAATTTTTTCAATGGCTAAATTCAATTTGCTATTTTATGTACATTACAAAAATAAATCTATTACAGCTTTATTATTATCTATCAATACACATTATTATTATTATGACTACTTTTCTTTTTATTTGAAATATCTTTGGATTAATAATTTTGATATTAATCGATCTTGTTGATGAATTTTAATGTTCTTTTGTACATATATAACTAATACAACCATCTTGTTGAATTTTTTTGTGAATCTTGTTGAATTCTTGTCAAATTCTTGCTAAATTCAATTTTTTAACAAAATGAATGGTTGTAATGCAAAAAAAATTAACTCATGTCTTCATCTTCAGCTTCCCCTATGTAATCATCTTCAGATTCCCGATCTAATGTTAAATCATCATCTTCATAATCGATTTGTTCTTCATTTCCAGCATTTCCTGAAATAGGTGCTTCTAAACCCTGTGGTGCTATTAATATTGCTGCTGCTGAATTTTTTTGACTATATTCAGGTTTTAAATGATAACAATTATTATAATGTCCCTTCTTATCTAATATTGCAATTTCACTCAATACTTCTTTAAGATAAGACTATATTTAGATTTATTATTAAAAAAATTTTTTGATTATTAAATAAATTCTAATAAATCGCAAACAAAGAATAGGTAATGTCTTTACCTCAGGTTGTTTCGCGTAATCTTTCAAACCTCGAAAAGTCCAATATGCATACTGTGAAAATGCACCGAAAAGTAAGTCCAAAAGTTCGTTTTTTGGCTTACGCGTGGTTTTTTGTTCCATGGTGACTTTCGGTTTCTTTTGCTAAAATAAATAATAATTCAATAATACAAGAGAAAAATAGATTAATAAATAATAATAATAATAAATAATAATAAATAATAATAATAATAATAAATAATAATAATAATAATAAAATATAATGATTCAAAATACTTACAACTAAACCACTGAATTTTGTTATGGCAGCAGATACACCACCAGGTGGAACATATGCCCCACGATTTTCAAATTCTTCAAGAATTCGAATTTTTCTTTCTGGTTTTGAAGCCTTCTTCGTTCGTTCACGCACCTTTTTGCTGTACTCTGTATTAACGCTTGGTTTCATATTGTAATTTGCCTTTACGGTACCCGAAAGGGTGACCGCTATTTTCAAAAAAAAAAAATAATAATAAAAACTTGAACCTAAATTCATAAAGTATTATTTTTAAAAAAAATTATACAAAAAAAAAAATAATAATAATTACAGGTGTCTGCTTTATTATCTTGGCAGAAACAATATGAATCTTGAACTTCTTTCTGTATAATATCAAGTTCATATTCTTTGGGCAAATCTGAATGTCGTTCATTTTCAACCAAGACCAACTTATACTAATATGAAAAATTCAACAGAAATTTAAATGAATTATTTGATTCCACATGAGAAAGGTGTAATAATATATTTTTTTTAAATTACAAACCACGTCAGGACCACTATCAATACGAAAATTTAAATTGTGATAATAATTTTAATTAACAATTTTAGTGAATGACTAAATAAAAATATCTTTAAATCAACGAAACTTACAATGGTTGAGAGTAAACTTGAACTCTCGCGAGTTCAATATTCGGGTCATCCAGATCTTCCCATTTCTCGTATAAAAAGGCTGGTAACTAATGTAATTAAAAGAAACAAAAGTTAATAAAACATATATAAAAGATAAAAAATATTATATTATAAATAAAAATACTTTGACGAGCCACGCTTCCTCTCCGATATCTTTCATGTCAAGATCGCCTTCGTCTTCGTCCATTTCATAAACTTCTTCATTTGGATCGAGGTATTCTTCTTCATTAAGAGTGTCAAAATAAATTTCTTCCATGTTTATTAATTTTTTATAAAAAATTGACTTCGTTATTAAAGTTGGTTTAAATTCCAATTGTTTTTAAATTGTTTTAAATAATGTGTTTACATGTTTGGCCAATCATAGTTTAGATTGTACTTTCTTTGATTTATTACAGGAAAATCAGGTCATATCCCTGGTATTTTTTTATTAATTGCATTGAAAAAAGAGAATGGAGGGTAACTGGTAATAAAAAAAAACGCGAAAGATAAATATATACAAATACATATATATATATTTTTTTTTATTTGAAAAAACAATTCCCCTTATATTCTTTATACTCCTTATATTCAATTTTTTAGGGAAACTTTCTTGGGATATTGTTTAGTCATTGCTTTCTTAGTAATATTGCGATTATTTTACTTTAATCGGATACTTGGCTTTATTTTATCGAAGATTATTAGAATATTTACGTGGCGTCAATATAATGCATATATCGAAATTGGTAATTTGTTTAAATTTGTTAATTTTTTATGTATAATGTATATTTTTTTGAACTATTTTGGATATGATAAAATTGATAAATATTTTTTTTATATAATTAATTAATTTAGAATCGATACAATTTTCGCCACTTGCTGGTAGAATATTATTTAGAAATTTGAAATATCGTTCAATAAATCAATCATTTATAATATTGAAAGGTCATATCACCTGTCAATATTGGTTATGGAACGTTCGAAAAGAAGAACATCATAATGGTGATAATAATAATGATGTTGAAGGTAAAAATTTCAAATTTTGAAATATCCATTATTTATTAATTATTAATTATTTTATTAAAAATTTTTCTCCCGAAAATGATTTTCTTTATGTAGAACCTTGTCGAATAGTTTGTCATCTTGATGGGGTGGAATGGTTCGTTTATAATCGTACTCCTGCTTATGAAGCTCTCAAAACCATTATAGAACGAGTGGGGAAAGAAAAAATGAATTCATCAAATAATAGTTCTGATAATTTATCTAATTTAACAAATATAGAAACTACCGGTAAAAGAAATTTTATTTATTTTATTTTATTTTTTTATTTATTTAAATTATATTAAAAATTATATTAAATATAATAATATAATTGTTTATTAGTTAAAATTGATGATAATAATAATGATAAGAATAATTCTCAAGATTTTCTATTTCGAAAGTTATTGCCAATTCAGATAGATTGTGAACGAGGTGCTTTCATCTTTGGTAATTCAAAAACACCTTCCGTCCTCGTTGCAGAATTTTCTCAAGCTGGTGGAATTTATGCAGCAGTGAAGGTTATTACAAAAAGATTGGATTAGTTAAAAAATTATTTAATAATAATATATAGAAATTTAATTAATTATTTATTATTATAGTCAAGATCAACTTTTGATTATTATAAGAGAGTTTTAGATTTGAAATTTCGAGAACCTAAAATACATTTGAAACCAAATAATGAATGTAGTGAGGATTGTATAGGTATAGTATCTCAAAATGAGGAAGAAAATGGTAATCTAAGGTAAAACAAAAAATTCCTCTATTTTTTTTAAAAATTTTAATTTGTTACTTAAATAACTTCTTAAATAATCTATTATAGTGGTAAATCAAATTTACAATGTTTTATATATATCATATATATATAAATCTCTTTCAGACTTTTATCTTTCTGAAGAAAACAAAAACTCCCCAATTAATTGTATTAATTTCAAAAAGATGCAGGATCAACTGATAAGGATGGTGACATAATATTTGAATATGCAAAGGTTCCAACGATATTGACATGTTTTCTATTGGAAATGACATATTACGTAGATGTTGCCGGTATTTGATAATAATTTTTTTATTAAACCAGGATATAAAAAAATAAAATTTATTTAATAATAATTTATTTAATAATAATTTATTTATTAATAATTTAATTTATTTAATAATATAAAGGTAAAGTTCCATCAGAACCAATTTTGATAACAAATCCTGATGAAATTGAAATAGGAAATGGGGATTTATCACCTGAATGGGGAATAGACCTTGTTTTTGAAAATGTTCAAATAAATTATGGTCCATGGGCAGATCGTCAAAGGTAATTACAGTTCAGTCGGTTAAAATGTATAACAATTTGTATAATGTAAATCGAATGAAAATTGTATTATAATATTGTATTTTTAATTAAAAAGGGTGTTACTTCAGAATTTTTTCTTTCCACCTTTATACCGAAATTCTGAACCAACCAAGATGCTTTGTCCTGGTCAAGATAGGATTCATACCTCTTTAAAACTTCTGTTTCAATTTGCTGGTACAGTTACAATTAACATTCCTACTAGAGAAGCTTCCAAGGTTCATTTCCATATCCATATATATATATATATTATTATTTTTATTTTTATTATTTGATTAAAATCCTAAATTCTAAGAAAAAATCATGACTTAATATATTAATATATTTCAGATGCATTCATTAAGTTTAAATGATGAAAATTATTATTCTGAAGAAGATTCAAACCATAATAATCAAAGGCAACATGGATGGATAGAATTAAAATTGGGAGAAGAATCAACTATTAATATGACATTTCCTATGGTATATACTGATAAGGGATATACCAATAATTTTGAAATAGATTTTGAGAATTTTAAAACTCGAACTAGTGTTAATGATTCAGAAATTTTAAATATTCAACAAGCAAAGGTAATTATTTATATTTAGTCATCAGTAAATTTTATAGGATGTAATATTAACAATATTATATTGTCTCTTTAAACTTACACAAATTTATGCAAATTTATTCAATACTATAAATTTTGTACAAGTTTATACAAATTTATGTTATATTACACCATAAAATTTCCTGATACTATTATTGACTAATTACAATTTTAATTTAATTTAATTTAAATTTTCATTTTAATTCTTTAAACCTATTTCAACTAATTCAAAAAATTTACAATCAAAGATAAAATGTAATTTACCAACTCCTTTAATTTGGAATGGAAGAAGAAAATGGGAATTTGATATTCATTTAACAGATTCAAAAATATTTTTACTCAGAGATCATATTACATTATTTCAAGATTTAACAAAGGATTGGACTGCTGGTCCATCTCAAGATCGATTGCGTTTTGTACCTATGGAATATGAATTTAAACCAAGATTCACTAATTTTGAATTATATCTTTATGTTAATGAACAAAATATCATTAATGAACCAGCTGATATTGATGATAATGGTATGAAAAAATTTATTTTATTATTTTATACCATTTTTTACTTAATATTTCTTACTATTTTATATCATCTTATTATTATTTTTAATTTTTGTTTAGCATTCATTATTATCAAAGGACCAAGAATATGTTCAAATTTGATTATACCTTTTTTATATTATGATCAAGAAATTACAAAAATTGAATTTGATGTAGAAGTCAGTTTGTTTTTTTATATATTTATTTTGCTTTGTTTTATTGCAGAATAAATTGTTCAAAATTATTAAAATTATAAAATGACTTATTCATTTAATTTAATTTTGATTTATTCATTTTAATTTAATTTTATTTATCCAGGTAACAAAAGGAAATGTTTTAATGTCCCCTCATATATCTCAAACACTTGGTGCATTTTTAAATGATGATTGTAAAGATTTTGGTAGAGTTAATAATTTTACACTTTATGGAACATATCAATATTATAATTCTGCAAATCCTAATAATTTAGAATCTCTATCCTTGACTATGAAGGTTTGTATATTACTTAAACTTTATATAATTTATTTAAAAAAATTATTTATTTACTTTAAAATAAATTATATTTATAGGGCAAAGAAGCTAATTTGAAATTATTTGGATTTGTTATCAAATATTCACTTATCTTACAACAAAATTATTTTGGAATTTTTAACAACTTTATGGTTTTGAATGAATATCTTGACAAATATAAATATTCTAACCAAGAAAAAAAAATTATTAATTCTCCAAGTGAGAACAATAAGGTCAGATACATTCATAATATATATTTGTGATAATATATGTGGTATTTGAAAATTATATTTAAATAATAATTATTTTTTATAGGTTGCTTCTGATCCTTTTGAAGTATATTTGACAGTAATTGTTGAGGATGGTACTATATTACTTCCTGAAAATTTATATAATTGTGATCAATCTTCTACAATCCATTTTCATGAGCTTCAAATAGAATTAAGAAATCTAGATTTATATATGGGTATTTTTACTTGATTTTATTCTTAATTTCATCATCATCATTATAATCATAAATTTTCTAAAATTTTATTTCATTTTTCATTTCAGATCTGGATGTGACTGTTAGTCCATTAACCTGGTCACTAAATTCAGAACCAACTACTAGAAGACCCACAATGAAATCAAGAGCAACCAGAGAACCAATTAATTATTTATATATTGAAGGTATTCAAACTTTCCTTAATTTAAATTTTCATAATTTTTGTTTCACTTAAATTTAATTTGATTTAATTTAACTTTAATTAATTTATCTAATTTATTTTACTTAACTTAATTTTCAATTACACATTTTTATAAATTATTTTCATATTTAAATATAGATTTAAATATATATGCACATCGCTTATATGGTCCATTACCATTAACAGCTACTTATGTCTGTAATTGGGATATTAATATTGGAGTCATTTTTGGATCATTGAAACCTTCATTTTTATTGAATGCAACATCAATCGCTAATGCATTCATTTATCAATTCACTGATGATGAGAATGCTTTACCAGCTGAATATGCTGTTCCTACTTATCCAGATGTAACTTTCTTAAATTTTAAAGTGAAAGAAGTTGATATTTCTATTTGGGGACGTGATAGTGGAACACAAATTCTTCTCAAAGAAGGATTAAGTATAAAATTTGACGATCTAGCTAATGAAAAGTTCAACTTAAAAGTTGTTATTAATTTACCAGATATAATTATTAGAAGTTTGTTATTGTCTTCAATTAGTTCAAGCAATTCGGATTTTATAAATTTTAAATCGGAAGCAGAAAATCCTTGGGTAGAAGTGGCAAGCTTTGAATGTGCTTTTGATGTCACCTTATTTCATACAACTTCTGAACTGAAACAGAGATTTGAAAGTCAACAGGAATTTCTAAGAGAACAAGATCAAGAAACATTGCGAGTACCATTTCTCTATAATTATGATCCTGAAGGTATATATATAATAATATGAAGGATATTTTGAATATTCGGAATATTCTTTTTTAAATTCTAAAATTATTTATAATTGCTTGTTTTATAATTATACCTATTTTCTTTATTACAGAAGATCTTGATGGTTCAAACGATCATCATATTGGTTCTTTATATGTTCCCCCCATGCCTACTCCTTTACCAGGTGAGTTGAGTAAAATTAATATATTATTTAATTATTTCATTTTATTTCATTATTAATTTTCAAATTCTTTATCTAAAAAATCTTAGATGACATTGATGGTACATCTGTCTTATACAACAATGAAAGTAAAAATTCATCAGCTGTGGATATTTCAACTTCTGTTCCTAAGAAAAATATTCTTCACTTTTTGGGGAATGATTATGGTTTTTATCAAAATAATAATGATGATTTTGAGGCACAAATTGGGGATGATTGGTATATATTCATTTTTGAAGAATTACTGTAATATTTTCCTTTTTTTTTTTTTTAATTTCATTAATTAATTTACAAATCTTTCTAGTATCTCTATAATTTCAGGATCTGGTGTTAGTATTTCTAACACTTCTTTTCGCACCGCGCCAGGCTTTGATAGTGATGATAGTGATGATAGTGATGATAGTATTGAAACTGTTACTCATAAAGAAATAATTATTGGTGGAGGTATAAAAATTCCAATTTCTCTAATTCTTTATATATATATATATATTATTTCATACTTTTATTTGAAAGAAATGAAGTATTAAGTCTGAAATCTTTTTTTTTTTTCTTTTTTAGGTCCTGAAAATAATTCTGATGAAAGCGATCAAGAACTATCTCCTGTTGGTGAAGTAATGTCTCCTCCTGTTCCGAGATCTATACCATACAGAAGTTATTTAAGACGATACTACAAACGAACTACAAATAGACTTTCAGCTGGCACATTTAAAAGTTCTTTTCTTAGACCTCCACGTGTTTCATTTGTTCCATCTAAGGTAAATTTATTATTATTTTATATATATATACATATACATTCTTATACAAATTTATTAAATTTATGTTTTTAATTAAATAGGAGTCTGAAACAAAATCACCTGATATCGAATCCAGTAATTCTCATTTTAATTCATTTTTCGAAACTAAACTTGATGACCTTGATTCAAGTGACGAAATACTTCCAGAGTTTTCTGCATCAACGCAAAAGAATGAAAAGAATGAAAAGCATGCCGGAATTGAAGAACAGACAACTATTGTATTCGAAACAACGAAAAATGTCAAAGTCGTGTTAACTCCCATATTTTTGAAAATTGTTGTGGAATTCTTAGAATCCATAAAAGATGAGGTATTTTTCTGTTTCACTTCTTTAAATTTCCATAATTAATAGTGATATGTATAATTATGTGCTCACTTTTTATTTTCTTTTATTTTCTTTTATTTTTGATGCATCGTTTTAAATAGGATTGGGATATTGAATCAATGCTTGACGTGATGCAAACAGATTATGTCCGTGCACTTACCAAAATATTTCTTTTTAAATATACCACAACGAAATTTGTTGCTTTTATCCCAAGAATTCATCTACAGTTTATTCAGGATGTTTTGCTTCCCGATGATCTTAATACTACTAATGAAGAACATCCTGGAGTTAGGACAAGATATGATTTAACAAATACTATAATGTGTGCGGTTGCAGACCTTATTCTAGATCAAAATTTAATTTCTGGGTTAGTGAAATTCGAAGATGAAAATTTTAAATGCAAGGATAAATCTAAAAATGGTTTTCCTTCTTTGAAATTAATTGAATCTCGGATTAATTTAGACCTTGATTCATTGAAACTTAATGTACGTTTTGCTACCGGTTCAAGTACAATAGGTATATTTGGAATACCTGATTCCCTCTATGAATTTAAGACAACAGATCCATTAAATAATGAAAAGGTAGTATTGGATTTATCATTGGATAATATAAGATTAAAATGGATAGGATGTATGGAACCAAATTATTTTTCATTCGATATAGAGTCCTTAAATGTAATTTTCATTAGTCAATCCGCAGAAATAATGACTGGTGCAATTTATTGGTGGTTAGTTTTTGCCGAAGATCTCTCTAATATTATAAAGAAATTCAGAAAACATCGTAGACAACAATTACAATACTTAATTTATTATCTCGCACAATATTCTGAATCCAATCATATCGAAGGTGATCCACTTTATTTAACTTGTCCATCTAATGTCCTTAGATTAGGCGCTCCAAATTTAAAAATTGATAATGGTTGGAAATTACTTGGTCGAATAAGACATATTAAAAGATTAATGAAACCCGAACATCTTAAAGCATTACAAAATGATTTAAAAGACGATTTCAAGTTATTTTCTATGGATAGTCGTAAAATGCACGAACGTGTGGTTAATATTTTTTCGAATTGGAGAGATTGGGAAATGGATAATATATCTGCTAGTCGATTATTCTTGAGATTATTTCAACAACAAACTGTTAATAACAAAATCAACATTAATGAGAAAATCTACAGATTTTTAGTAAAATCATCAAACATTGGTAAATTATATATTGGTAATATTAAAATCTCTCTTTTTGAAGAATCTTATAAAAATTCTATAGAAATTGGACCGATTTCTACATGTCTAGAAATTCGATATCAAAAAGATACTTTACCATCTATTGAGGTTACTCGACCTAATACAGAACCTTCTAGTAGTACAAATGAGATCGAAGCTCAGACATATCTCGGATACTTGGATGTCATTTTTAAAATTGGTATTGAACAGATTGATGTGAATGTTAATCCTGATATTCTTGCTTTTGTCAAACATTGGTTAAAAGTTCATCGCGTATTTAAATCAAAGTTCGCAGCACTATCAAGCAAGAATTCTTTACAAGAAAATAGTTTTCCTTCAACAACAACTATTGTACTTAAACATAAATCAACTGGAACGATTACTAGTATGAATGATCTAAAGATTCCCAAATATAAAGACAAAAAACGAAAGGATGAATTTAATGTTAAAGATTTATTATCAAGACTTAATATTTTTGGGCAAGGAATGTTCTCATTAAATACGATAATGGTCACTGCATCCGCTCATAATTTAACAGCAAAACTTCAATTTAATAATATTAATTTTTCGATATGGTTTAATAATCCTAGAGCATTATATTCCATTGACAAACAAGATTTGGAAGGTGGTTCAGTTAATAAAAGTTCAGTTTATCCAAGTTCGAAAGGAAGTGGTGGAAAAAATCTGAATATTTTAATATTTTCAGGTGTTGGTGGTATTGGAAATATTTTAGCCACTATTGAAGAGAATAAAAATACTTTATTATACATAGAATTTTCACAGATTTGCACTAATATTGCAATAAGTTCTTTAATCCCGAGTCGTTCAAAGAATAAAGTTGACTTTGGTAATTTCTTATTAAATAATTTTTTGGTCTTTCAAAGCGTGACTGTAAAACTTCCTCACAGCCTTCTTAAACTTTATCATTTTGTTGAGAATTGGAGAACTGAGAAACTGCCAAGATACGATTTTTTATATAAAAAATTATTGGACGAATGGGAAGAACAACGAAAAATGACCATAAATTCGCCCAAAAATTCTAGCCCTCGTTTGCAAGAAAAAAATGTTAATCGAAATTCATTTGAAATTAAATTTCAATTTTTGATGAAAAAATTTTCTCTTAAAACACATATGCTTCCTTCTCTCGGATTTCATTATGACGCGTGGGATTTTCTTGTTCTGTTGGAACAACGTAATAGTCACTTTGGTAGAAATAAGATTAATTATTCTGGTCAATTAATTAAACAAGATATTTATTTTGTTACGCATCAAAGTAAAATCAATCAAACTCAAAGTGAAATAACTTCTACTTCTGATGATATTAATGATGATCATCAACAAGAAACAGCTTTCACCATACCAACTATTAGAACTACAGGAAATATCAAACCATTTGAAAATCGAAAACATCATTCTAGTAATATAAATAATATAAAGAAAGCAACAACCTCAACAGCCATGTCAAAACATTCTAAATTAGAGTCTGTAGTAACATTAAATTTTGTAAAATTAAGTTTGAATGTAAATATCATTGACAATTTATTAACTGCACAATCTCTCCTTGGAAGTGAAATAAATGATATATTGGATATATTTTTATTTTCATCAAAAAAATTAAAGGAAATTGAAACTTCTGAGAAAACAAAACATTCATTAACGGGTATTTCTCCCCCTGAAGATGAAAAAAGATTATTTTATAGTCTCGAAATCTCTCTCAGAGGTTTAAAAATTTCAGCAACATGTCCTTCAGCTGTTGGATTTTTTGAAACTAAAATTTTAAATGGTCATATTACAAATTTTCCTTTGGCGAGTATTTCAAAGAAAACAAAATTACAATGGAAATTTTCTGCTCAAAATTTTTCATTGTCTCTTAATCATAATACAGGTGTTAAACAAAAGGAAATGGTAGATGATGATATTCGAAAATATCGTATAGCTTACATTGTAATTGATTTGGAACTAAAAAACAAGCATGATCGATTGGAATTTTCCAGCAAAAAGTCAAAAACAAATGAAAAATTTTTTGACCCTATAGAAGAATCATATTTTTTGAAATTATCCAAAGTTCATGCTGTTATGCAACCTATCGCGTTAGGACGTTTATTTGATTTGTACATTTACTATAGTGGAGAATTGGAACGAAGAAAAGAAAAGAAAGCGGCTGAAATAAAAAAATTAACTGATAACACTCTTAGAATAATGAGATCACTTAATGTGGAAATACCAAAATATAAGTCTAAGAGCAAATCATTATTAGATAAAAAGGACTTGTCACTTGAAATTTTAAAATTTGCTGTTGCGCTTCCTCTCGATTTACAGGATGAATTATTATCAACTTCTGAAATTAGTGATATCATTGATTCTCCTATAGATTCACAAATTTCAGCATTTATTTTATCTACATCAAAAATGTATTTCAATACGAGAAAATGGAAATCTAGTTATGCAACTCTTAATGATCTACGTCTTCAATTCGTACCAAATTTCGATCAAGGAAATGAACTTCATTTTTCTTCACAATTTCATAAAACACAGAATCGAATTTCTTTTCCAGAAATTTCATTCGAAAGTAATTCAACTGGAAGTAATGATAAAAGAAACATATGCATAGATTCTAGAGTAGAAGGGTTTAAAGTTGAGATAGGAAGTGATATTGTTAATTATATTAATAGTCTTAGTGATATATACGCAGCAAGTCGTGAAAGATTAGAAAATTTTACTGCTGAAGCGAATTTAAATTTAAGTAATTTAGGTTCACAATCTCAACAACCTAAATCCAAAAGTGGTATAGATTCACCACAAGAAAATATTACAAATATTATTAATTTGTGTTTAAAAATTTCATTTGTAGCTAAAAGTGGAAGAATAAAGTTATATTCTAAAAGTTATTTGGCTAAACATAATAATAAAAAAGCTACAAGTAATAAGATACCTAGAATATCACGAACCTCAAGCGGTAGTATTTCTTCCATTCCTCGATTAAATTTGGATGGTATGTCTAATTATGCTCAAACTAATTCAGATGAAATGCCAGGAGATCATAGTATAGATGAAATTACGATACCAGGACTTAGCATAAATACAATTTATCAGGCGGTTTTAGGACAAATTTTTTCTCCAACGAATGATTTAGTGGAAAAACGTATACATATAGAACTTATTATACATCCAAGTTCAAATAGACTATTCCCTTCTTTAGTACCATTTTTCAAAGACATTATGGATGGTCTCAAGATAGGTATACAAAAATCCAGTGATAAAAAGGCTATTTCAGTTAAAGAAAGTGCTCGTGGTATGAATATTACGTGTTATTTGAGACTTTCGCGTACTACATTCGAACTTAGTTGTCTGCCTACATCAAAAGTATTTTGTTCTCTTAATTGGGAGGAAGGAAATTTTCTTGTATCTTCGAACAGTGCCGAAGGAACTCAATGTTTAACATGTGTTGGCAAAATTAGAGGGGCCTCAGGAAACATTCGTCATGCTTTCTCACCCGAAGATTGCTTAAAAGCCGAAACCAAGGACATTTCATTTAATGCAATTTTAATGAGTAGAAGAACTGAAATTATTTCTGATGATTCAATATCAATAATTGTTGAACTTCCCCAAATAATGGCTGATTTAAATATTCGTCACTTACAAGATTTATTAATGTTGAAGACTATTTGGTTAGAGCAACAATTATTTCGTACAATAAATGAAGAATACATTAATATCGATAGTAGATCTTCACCATTTCAATTTACAACACAAGATGAAGTTAAACCCTATTCATTTTATTTGTTAGTAAAATTGAAGCAACTAAATTTATCTAGTGATTTAGGTCAGGCAGTTGGAAAAGTACGATTTAAAACAAAAGATATTCAAGTACGTACAAAAAATGTTCCCGGAATTGTAAAGAAACTTACAGCATCAACGGATATTCTTGACATTAAATGTGAAGGTCGTCTTATGGGATATGCAAGTATGACAGGTCTTACTTTTTCAACATTTCTTAGAACACTTCCTCGTACAGTTTCTGATGGTCCTACTTGTGTCACGAATTTATTATTTAAAACTGAGCGAATCCAATCATCATTAGAATATGAATATCAAAAAATCCTAATTTTAGAAATGGATCCAATGGAATTCAGACTCACCGATAATTGGAAAATTGTATCTTTAGAAAAAGCTTCAGTATTGGTGCACGCAGATATATCAATTAGACAAATTCAAGCAATCGCTGTTATTAAGACAATACCAATATTTCTTCATATGGGAAATAAATTATTAGCATTAATTGAAGAGAAGAAGTCAGCAGCAACTAATGTTATCTTAGAATCAAAGAGAACTTCTACCAATTTACATTTACATCCTCACACATTTAATCCATTAGCATCACCAATATCTGCTACATCATCAACAAGTGTAATGACATTTAAGGAAGTTGTGGTTGGTGGATTAATTGTTCACCCAGTTGGAAAAATTACAATCGCGATGGAAAAAGCGCATCTTACAGTTTATCCGAATAATTTTTATGATTCTGATTGTGTACAAATTGGATTTGATGGATTATTAATTGATATGAAAAAATTTATTGAAGATGAACGAATTCATCGAGAACTTATTGTTCAACTTAATGCAATTGCATTAACGAAAAATACATGTAAAAAACTTAATATTAAAGATGGAAAAGGATTAACATCCCAACAATGGTTTGAACATGTTAAAACTTCATCAAAAAACATTTTTACACTTCCAAGTACGCATTTAATTATGACCACAATGCAAAAAATGAGTACTAATTTAGTCGATCATAAATTTGAAGTTGACTTTAGAGGAAAACTTGATGTTGCCTTAAATTTTGGTTTAATTAGATATCTTCAAGAACTGGCAACATTATATAAAGAGCAATTAAAAAAGAATGCAGTAGGTTTAAATTATGAATCTCCCAAAACACCAATTATTGCAATCGGAAGTAATCGCTCAGAATCACCAAAATCTAGTCCGTCATCAAACGTTTCAGGAGAAAATCAACCATTTTCTTCAATAATCAAAGAAACAAAAATTTCAACATCAACAGATGGTGGAATTTTGAAAGATGGAAGTAGTAATAGTAGTAAAATTGATGATGGTAGTGAGAAAGAAGAAAAAAGCAAGATTGAAATAAAATTTAATCCAATAGTACCAGTAAAATTAGAACCACAATTACGTTATTTAGGTGATGCTACACCCCCCTTAGAATGGGTAGGAGTACAAAGAGCAAAGGTACCCGGTTTTGTCCATACAGCTATTACAATGAATTTGGATGAAATTATTAATCACATTACTAGTGAATCATTTAAAGCTGCACAAGCTCTATTATGATGAAATATTTTATTTATTTAATTTTATGTATTTTTATTAATTAATTTAATTTCCTAATTCCTAATGACATAAATGTATGGTTTAATAGAATCAATAATAATTAAGATTTTTCTAATAATAGTTTAAATCTCTAATCAAATACGATATTTTTTATTTAAAAATTAGTAACTTTTGTTGAATTTATTCATACGTAAGTCTCGCAATAATTAATATACATCACATGATATTTTCGGGTGTCTTAGAATATTCTAAGAGAAAAAATTCTTATATTGTATGTTTTTAAAAATTTCAAAGTTGGGCCTTTGATTTGTTCACAAAATATCAAAATATAAGAATTGCGTGATTACTTGTTACTTATTATAATGCACACAAGAATTTATTGTCCTTGACAAAATTTTCTAAGCAAATTGATGATTACATATTAAATGATTTTTGATGGAGCTTTGCGAGAAGTTTTTATCAAAAATTCTTAAAAAAATGAGCAATATACATAATAATTGCGAACTCTATAAATCATAAATAATAAAATTTACAGGTTTGGAAAGTGGTTTGTAAATCATTTGTAAAAATAATAATTAATGATTATGTATAACAGTATAAATTAACGATATTCACACTGTGAATAATGATCTGGATATGATCTGCAGTATATTAAAAATCACATGGCGGTTATCTTAAAATGTTAGACCCGATTCGAGGGTAATTTTTTTGACTAAGGTCATTTCCACGGTTCAGATCTATTTTACCAAGTTTATTATCTTTCTTGATTTAGAAAATTAATAAATAAATAATATTATATAATTCTTTTTAATGGATGAAAGTAAAGGTTTAAAAAAAGATGTATTTTGCAACAAGTTAAAAATATCAACAAATAAATAATAAGATAAATGAATAATTAAATATAGAAAAATGAGAGACTCAGAAAGGTGGTTCAATATATTTTTTATTTTTTTTTTTGTTAATTGTCTCTATTTGTCTTTCTTATTGTCTTTGTAACATTAGTATAAATATAAATATCTTTACGATCAATGAACAAATAAATAGTTTTTTATTAATGATAATTTATTTTTTTGTTATTTTTTTCAAATCACGTGTACGTTGTTACTGTGAAAACCCGAGGTGGTTCAATATATTTTTAATTTTGTTTCTTTATATCTTTATTTGTCTTTCTTGTTTCTATTATATAACTTTGTAACATTAGCATAAATACAAATATCTTAAACATCTGTTATTAATGGATATCTTTACGATCAATGAACCATTTTTTTATTAATTATTTTTTTATGATAGGCATTTGGTAATTATTTTTTTATGAAAATTCTTTTTCATACAATTTTTCCCTTTTTTCTCTATCCTTACTTCTCCTCTTTCAATCTCTTCTCTTTTTCTATATCCATACTTCTCCTCTTTTTCTATACCCCCTATGGTTCCTTCCTCTTTTTTTTTTGTAGCAACGTCCTTTTTTTTAACCGTAGAAGGGAGGGAAAGAGAAACCACCGAAGAGGGCAAAGAAATAAAAAGTAAGGAACAAGGGAAAAGGTAATAAAAAAGGTTGAAATCGTCAAAATCATTATCATAAAATTGTGGACATTTAATAGGGGAAAAAGAAAATATGAACCCAATTTTCTAACCTTATCAAAATCTTATTCCAGTTACTACCTCTAGGAAATGCAGCAAGTATTCTTAGTACTATGGTTACTTCTTCTCTCTTGTCCAAAGGCGATTTGATATACTCATATGGAATTCCTTGTGACTCCAGTCTCTTAATTAAAAGAACTTAATGGTTTGGGATTTTTTCTACTGAGATCCAGGCCTGGGACCATTGCAAATGTTAATCTCTTGAGAATATTGTTTTATGAAACTGGAAGCTATTCGGAACACTTTATGTGAACGTCCTTTCATATTAACACTCAATTGAGATTTTGGAGGATATTGTTTATAGTTTGCAAGCTTTTTCCTTATCCCTTAAACGGCAAATCATATGAATTGCGGGCAAATTTCACTACCTTTTTAAGGGATAATAATTTAATTTAATATATATAAAAAAATTGTGGTGATAGCTACCACAAACTATCCAGTTTATCTTTACTAGTCTTAAAGTAGAATGTGAAAAATCGACAACCTATTAATTGAATATTTCAAAACAAAACAGAATTATTGAAACAAGCAAAAGAATTAAGCATATTAGCAAATAAGATATTTTAGATATTTGAAATATTCTAATTAAAATTTTGAAAGATTTGGAGCATTTGAAATGGTTACAATTTTCCCTTAAAACTTGTCCAGTTGATTTTTACTGGTCTTAGAAATCTTAAAAATACATTGCAGTTTCTTTTCTATTGACTTTTGCATTATCAAAAAGGCCCAAATGATTTAAAGATATATAAAATATATTTCTTGAGTAGGTTTGATTCCTACATGGGTCTCTGTAAGAGTCAATGTTTATTATTACTTAAAAACACCTACCCGAATTAATATATTACACTTTTTACACTTTACACACTTTACAAGAAATCAATTTATTTCCAAAGTTTTTTTTTTTTTTACTTTAGTTTTCATTTCAGAATATTTGATCTTTAAGTTGTTTCTTTTCATTTAACATTTTTTATGATAGTTGCCTACCGTCAACTTAACGTGCAAATTTCTCGAAATAAAAAAAAGATTTATTGAAGAAAAATCTAGAAAATCTATAAAAATCTATGATGTTCTAGAATGTAAATCATTGACCTAATTTGGAATTCCCAATTCTGGTAAAACATTGGACTGTAATACGCGTCATTATAAATCTTTCATCCCTAATCACATGCTTGGTGATTTTTTTTTGAAGTCTTAAAAATTTTTAGAACGCAAATATAATACAAATACAAATAATACAAATTATAATATTAGATATGCGAATAAAACTCGAATTTGAAGAATTGTTAAATACTCAACGCGTCTGGTTTTCCATAACTGAACAAAGGAAGCATGATTCAATAAAAAATTTGGAAAAATTCATTACACGTGTATTTCATTTGGAGGGCATATGTCCAAATGGTATCATTTTGGAATTGGATGAATTTAGACTTTTTCCAGATTCAGAGGTCGGTGATTTGATCAGAGAAGACAATTTAATTAGGTAAGGATGCCCATAATAAGGGTAACATGAATTTGATGAAGGTAACACTTTTTTTCGTTGTAAAAAAAAAAAAATTATTTAGAATAAATTTCAGATTTTAATAATTAATTTATTATAAATACTTTATATAATAGGGTTAAAAGGCAGAAAGTACTTTCAGAGAAAAACATACGTCCTTCTTTACAAGTTTTCCAAAATAAATCTAACATTAATAAACGTGATGAATCAAGAAAAATTGAAATTGATAAATGTGACGAATCAAGAAAATCCGAAACCAATAAATATGATGAATCAAGGAAATCTGATACCGATAAACATGATGAATTAAGAAAAACTGATAAATTGTTGTGGGAATCATCCACTAAAAAGAGAAAAAATAATGGGTCAATTAATAATCATATTGATTCTTCTTCAGAATCTGATTTATCAACTGGGAATACTAAGAAATTTAAAACTAATATAATTGATTATCCTAATGGCGATCAAATAATAAGAGAGGTTAATGGAAAAAGCAAAGGTGTGGGAATAGTACATAATTATCATAATTTTAATTCTTCATCATTATCGAATAATGAAAATAGTCAAGATACTTTAACATCAATAGAAACTTCTATTAATTCTTCATCAATGAATGAGATTGGTGTAAATCAATTAGGTTTATCTGATTTTTTATCGAATGAAAGTGAAAGTAGTGAAAGCAGTGAAAGTAGTGAAAGTAGTGAAAGTAGTGAAAGTAGTGAAAGCAGTGAAAGTAATGAAAGTATCGAAAGCACTAATACAGAAAAAGAATCAAGTGATGAAATGGAAACAAGTGATTCTGAAGATAGTGAAAATAATGGAGATAGTAATGATTCTAGTAACGATATCTCAATTGATCAATTATCAGGGTAAATTAATTATTATTATTTTTATATTGTTCATTTCTTTTTTTTTTCTTTTTTTTTCAAGAGAATTATTAAAATTTTACTTAAATTTCATATTATAAAGTTTAACGGATAAAATTCATCATTCTATGGATATTGCGGATAAATGGATTCATAAATCTAATGGTATAATAAATTCAAGTATTATTTCTGAATCGAAATCTACAGAAAGTCAACAAGATCAACAAGGGCAACAAGAATTAACCCCTAAAAAAAGTACGCAAGCAAGAAATCAAAGAAAAAAAAATGCCCTGAAAAAGAGAGAAGAAATGAATAAAAAAATGTTGTCATTATCAAATGAAATTAGTAAAACTAATTCACTTAATTCCGAAAATTCCATTTTAAAAGATCAATCATATTCTAATTCATTTCATATTGATGAAAATCAAGGAAATACCAGTAATATTTCAATTGGGAAAGCGTTTACTGAAACAAATGTTATCCAAGATACAATTGTCACATCTAATTCAAATGATAATTCTCAAAAATCAAATGATTCTTCACTTTCTAAATCGTCTATAAAGTTGAAACCACCAATGTCACTTTCTACAACTTCTAATAAAAAAAAAGGATATTTTCAAGATATGAAGAATAGAACACCTATTCATTATAGATTTACAGGTGCAGAAGAAATTCAAGAAGGAAAGGAAAATTCCGGTACATCTCAAAATATTGTCGTAGATTCCGAAGAAACACCATCAATCAAATCTACTAATAATAAGAATGATGATGAATATGATGACACAAATTTAGGAATAATTGATGGACACGAAACTCAACAACTTCCTTTACCACGTGCCATAATAACAAGAGTTGACATTTCAAGTCAAAAACAAAATAGCCAATTACAGAATAATGGAAATAATGTGCAGCCAAATCTAGGCGAAAATAATGTAAATAATCGAAATACCAAAAACAACAACATCGTTCAGACTACACAAGAACAAGATATTAAAAAAGTTGAATTCGAAAAAATGGAATTATATCAAGGTCGACCCAATATTAATGATGTTATTGCGTATAAGGTATGAAATATGTTAATCCATTTTTTTTTATTACATTTTATTTAAATGATTTAATTAATTTAATCCAGAAAATATTTTTAATTGACGTTGTTAAATAAATTAGGTTTTAGAATTTTCGCAGTTAACTTGTACACCGGAACTTTCCTCTTATGAGGTAAATAATTATAATACAATTATTATAAAGATTATTTTATATTCTTTTTAATATTACGTTTATTAATCTATTAATTTATTTGATGATTTAGGAAGCAAAGATTGTTGGTTATGATCCTATAGCAAATAAAGTAACACTTGTGAGATGTAAAAAATTAGACAAACAAACTGTTACGTCACGTAACAAATTTCAACTTGAAGGATTAGATGATGAATTCATTCTTGATGATCAAGAATCAAGGATTGGAGTCTTTACTATTGGATGGGATGAACTACATCAAGTTAGGAAGGTTGTTAGAAATGAAAAATGAAATTTGTTTAAATCTGTTGATTAATTTTTTTTTAATTTTCCATAATAAGAATTGTTTAGAGAATCATGGATTCTTTTATTATTTGTTGTCAAAAAAGAATATATATATTTCTCAAAAGAAACTTTTTAGAGAATTTATATATCAATAAAATCAAATCAAATGATAAATTTTTTTTTTTTTTTTGCATAAATTATATTAATTTGTTTGCCCATTTTGAAATATAAAAAATGTGACCATTCTCTCTATAAATTCGTCCATCAATATATAAAATTATTGCATATTTCAATATAAGTTCATTATATTTTCTCAATGAAAATTTGTCATTCAAATCCAAACAAAAATCCACTAAAAATGGTTTAATGTAATCATCTCTCCAAAATGGTCTGGAGTGGAATAATTGTTCGAACCTTAATTTTGGATCTGAAGATAATCTAGAGATTGGATAATATTTTATAATTTTATCTTGTTCATTTGATATCACCGATAAATTATTTTCTTTATTTTCCAAGATTATTGCGTTATCCTACAAAATAATAAATTAAATTAATTAAACAAATTAAATTAATTATAATAAATAATTATCCACTATATTGTAAACAATAAAAAATACAACACGTTAAATAATGTTAATTAAATTTTACATTAATTAATTCGAAAGAAATTGGGTATTCGATTGTAAAATGGTTGCTCCATTCCTTAAAAAATTCAGAAAGAATCATTCTTTTATTCTAATAATCACGTAAAAAAATAGAATTGATATTTAATAAATATAATAAAATATTGAAACAGTATTCTCGTTTAAATGGTTTCTTACAAATTTTTCGGTTTGTCTCAAAATTTGGATACCAACATATCGAGCAATCTTTTCTTTTGATAAACTAAAGATTGGTTCTATTGGAATTATTTAATTTTGGTATTAAATCTTATTTAAATAATGTTGGTCACAAGAGAAAATAATAAAAATATCAATAATAATTCACCAGATTCATTAGTATCAATTGTTTCTGATATTAATGCAAGAGTATGCTTAACAATAAAATTCGGAAATCCATAACATTCAATAATTTCATAATATTCCTTTGCTGTAACTTGATCTATTTCCATGTTATAAGGATCAAGCATTATAATACATGCCTTAAAGACTTCATTTATATATTCTTGATCAATATATCTCCAATACCCTTTTGTTAATAAATTAATTTAATCTTTAATAATTATAATTCTTTATTAACTATAATTCTTTTTCTTCTTTTTTTTCCCTTTTAAGATAATGAATTCTATGTAAATAATGGATTCAATTAAAAATATATTAATACCTTCTATTTCTATCGCGCTTCTTTTTTTAAGAGAATTTCTCAATTCTTCTTCACTGGCTTGTATAATTTCTTCCAATTCATCAAATGTGTAGAATTTTGCCTTGTCCTCCATTTTGCATTAATTTTTTTTTCTTGTTAGCATAAATTGAAGAACAAACATATCTTGTGTGATAACAAGTTAACATACTTTAAAATAATTAATTTCTTCATCTTGTCCTTTATATGAAGTTTTATTCAACAAATCATCTAATTGTTCAATCTTTGGTGCACTAGGAGTTAATTCACATATGTGATTCAAAACATCAATTACTTCAAAATTACGAGATATTGAATCATTATTATTATTGTTATCTACATCCACGTTATCTACATCCATGTTATCTTCATTATTTTCATCATTATTCGCGTTATCTTCATTCTCGGGTTTTCTAATATTCGTTATAGATAAAGGAGCCAACAAAAATAGAGAATCGCTATATTTCTGTTTACGCATCGTGAAAGTTCTATTGTGTGTACATAATACTGGTTCTTCATCGAGGGTTGTAGCCTTTATACTTAAACTTTATTACATTATTATTATTATTAATTTTTTTATTTTTTATTTTTTTAGTTCATAGTTAACTTCGCCTCATTCTCTGTGATAACTAAAATGTATTACCCTTCTTGAATTTGCATATTTTCAATCATATCAGCAACTTCAATAGGAATTTCAATCAATTTGTATTGGTCTTTTTCGTAATCGCGTGAAAAGTAGAGATTCATTGTTGAAATATCTTCTGTATATCGTTCCCCTGGCTATCATATTAGTACACGACGCGAACACAGACCCTGCTTTTTTGAGGGACCCTCGAATTTCGGGGGAGTTAAATTTTGTAGTTTAAAATTTCGAAGTTTCTTACATTTATACGTCGTCTCTCCTATTCTCTTGCCACTGAAAAAAAAAAAACTTACTTTCCCACCTCTCGTCAGTTCATCTTGTTTTATTCCTCTTCTGCCATTAAAGATAATGGCAAAGTTTCCAACAAGTTAGACTCCAAAAACACAGACCAAGTTGGATAAAAACAAACTCAACATTTTACTTGAAATTTTTTAACTAAAAAGAGCTATACATCTCAAGACATCTCAAGGGTGTTTGTTAGTGTAAATATTTTATTGACTTTTGGGTTTGTTCAGAACAATGAAAGTTATTAACTTGGATAATTTTGAAAGAAACACCAAATGGATCAAGTAATCTTAAATGTAAATAATATGATTTAGATAACAAATTCACAATTAAAAAATTAAAAAATGTAAAAATGTAAATATACTAATTTCTCTATATACATGAGAACTTAAATTTATACAAATGAAAATTTGTCTGTTACATGGACATCATATTTTAAAATTCAAAGTTATTTAATACAGTTTTATAATTATTTGTGTAACAATTATATTTGATTAATATTTAAAATTTCTTGACCAAAAAAAATTACCAATTGTAAAATTTTGGTGGATTATAAATTGGTTTAGTTTCAATAAGTGGAACCCAGGGATTTTTCTTATATTTAAACATCTTTCCTCCTAATTTTCGTTGTGTACCTATACCTTTATCTTCTTCTGGTTGCCTTAATTTGAGAATATATTTCATATGGGCTTTCTTCACCAACATCCAAGCAAATCTTCCTCGTGGTTTATAATCAGGTTTTTTCCTATAAAATCCTTTTCCTACAAATGCTTGTTCTAGATTTTTTAAATAAAAAATAAATTAATTTGTGAATGAATAGAATTTCTCAGTTACCAAATGCAACAAATTTTATACTTACCAATATAAACTTCTTCAGGAGGCATCATTTTATATCTCCATGCATGATCTCTAGCAGTAATCAGGGAATTCATTATTTTCCTTGAAGCTCTTTTATGTGAAAATTCCATTTGTTCTATAGCTTCATTAATAGATTTCCCGGCAATCTGATTGGCTAAGAATCTAAGTTTACGTGGAGAAATACGAAAATTCATTGTTGAATATCTGTGCTAAAAAAATGAAAAAAATTTATTAAAGAATTTTTTTTAAAAAAAAAAATGAAAATTTTAATTAAAGAATTTAATAATTATAATTAACAAGATTTACTAAATTATAATTTTGACAAATTACCTCGTATTTCTTTTTCTTTGCCTCGGTAGGTATTCCAAGTCTCGTTTCAGGCATATTCTCATCGGATTCTTTATCTGATGAATCATCAGAATCTAATTTATTTTGATTTTCTTCATATGCTTCGAAATCAAAAATTGGTGAAGCACCAAGTGATAATTCAATATGAGAATTTACGGGAAGTTCCTTTAAATCTTTTGTCAAATCTACCACTTTTTTATCTTCTTCTAATTTTTTACGACCAATATAAAAATACTTGGGAGGTCTAGATTTTTGACCCGGAGCAACGAACCTGGTAAATATTTGAGGTGAATTATGTAAATTCCTGGATAAAAGTTAAATAAAATTTTAAAATAAAATTTAAATAAAATTTAGTAAAATAAGATACACTTCGTAAAGGCCTAAGAATTCTAATAATTTGAAAAGGATAAAATAAAAATAATATTTTGGTACCTTACTACAAGAAGATTGGGAACTTGTGATTTAATTGACTGATAAACATTTTGCCTTCTCAAAATTGAAACTAATGCGATTCATTCATTCATTCATTCTTTTTTTTCAATAAGTATTTCTTGAAAATTCATTAATTCATTTATTTAGAAAAAATTCTTACCAGTAGATAATATCTTATTTCTTATTAACATTTTATTTTATTTGAAGTTTTTAATCAGTTTATGCATTGTCCATTTTTAATTTTGATGATTATCAGTTGTAACATCAAAATATAAATTTTTAAAAAATTTTCCAAATTTAAAAAATGTCAGATATTGAAAATATTGAAAGTGAAGAACGGTATATACTTTCGAAATTCTTTAAAATTCTTCAAATTATTTTTTTTTTTTTATTTATTGCATTTAACGTATGAAATAGTATAAACCCCAATATTCTAATAACTGGTACCCCAGGAACTGGTAAAACAACATTATGTGAATTAGTAGCTGAAACAACAGGATTAATTCATATCGATGTTGGTAAATTGGTTAAAGAAAAAGGGTTACATCAGGGATTTGATCAAGAATATCAAAGTTATATAATTGATGATGACAAGGTATTATATAAATAAATAAATAAAAAAATTAATTAATTAATTAAAATTTAATTTCAATCTTTCTAAAAATTTAAAAATTTATACATACATTTTTATATATGTAGATAATAGATGAACTTGAAGATAAATTATTAAAAGGTGGAAACATTGTAGATTTTCATTCCTGTGAAATTTTCCCCGAACGTTGGTTTGATTTAGTATTAGTTTTAAGAACCAATAATACTATTCTATATGATCGATTGGAGACGCGGTATAAATTTCCTTCACTTTATATGATTATCATTTATTATTATTATGATACGTTTATTAAAATTGATTAAATTCTACATTCTACATTATTCAGTGGTTACATTCAAAAGAAAATCACCGAAAATATTGAGTGTGAAATATTTCAAGAAATCCTTGAGGAAGCAAAGGAATCTTATTCATCAGAAATTGTTATTGAATTACAAAGTAATTCATTACAAGATATGGAGAATAATTCCATTAGAATAGAAGAATGGGTAAAAAATTGGAAATCGAACAAAATTCAAGAATAATTTTTTCTAATAAGTCTTAATAACACTTATTATATAATTATTTTAAATTATTAAAAATAAAAAATAAAAAGATTAAATTATCATAATAGATTAAATTATCATAGTAGATTAAATTATCATAATAGATTAAATTTCTATTTGTTCATTAAAGAAGTGAAAGTTCTCTCAGTTATCATTTTTTTTACTCTAGAAGGAATTGGAGGTATATTCTCATTTGAACTTCCCTAAAAAAGAAATATAACATTGTAAAATGATTTGTGTTAAATCAATCTAAATCATTTTTTTATTTATTTACCTTAAGACGACGTAATCTTACCCAACGCCTTCTACGAACAAATGAACGAAGAGCCCGATAACATCCTATAACAAAATTATTTACAAAATATTTTTTAATTAAATATAATCAATATAATCTATAATCTGATATGAATAATATTTCTTACCATGCCAATTATCACAATGGAAATCAAATGCATATTCCCAACCTTCTATATACCGAAAAAAATAAATCTTTAACTTTTTTTTTTTTTAAAAAAAAAAAAAAAATAGATTCTAAATAGATTTTAAATACCTTCATCAACATCACCAGACATATCAATCAACCATTCTTTAGAGACCTAGATTATTTTATATAAATATAATTATTATGATCTCCCAAGAAAATATTACATTGGGGCTTTAGTCCGCGAACTATTCGTGCGGTACTACTTACTACGCACCCATTCCCATGATGGGTTTGGTAATTGAAAAGTATGAATATCCATCGGAGAACATCTAAAATAATAATTCGTTTTTTTTAAAAAAAATCATAAGATGAAAAAATATAATGAAAAATAGATGAAAAATATTGACCCATTTTCTATATTAGTCCATGGTGGTGGATCTACTGGACTCAAGACCTTTGAGGTGAATTTAGGTATTCCCAAAACAAATAATCTTCAAAATGTATAAGAAATTATTAAATTTTATTTTTAAAATAACAAAAATGTTCAATTCATAATTATACCCTCGTTGGTTTTCGTTTAAAATGTCGTATATATAACTTGGAGAGTTATTATTTGATTGAATTTCTGATGTCTGAAATTATTATTGTTTTTTTTTTAACACAAAAAAAAAAAAAAGAGAGAGAGAGAAAAGAAAAGAGCACAATATCGTTTTTTAAATTACCTCATTTTGTCTTATGATCTTAATAGTATGAAAATTCTCTGGACTTTCGTTATCCATGATAAGTATATAATTATATAATTAATATAATTACCAGTTTTAATACAGAACAAGGTTATTTGTGTAGGTATTTATATATACATTTCAGAGTTTCTGCCCCTTTTTTAGGTATTGACAAATTTTTCCATTGTTGAAGTTTTAAAATATAAAAATAATAAATATAATAAATATAATAAATATGATAAATATGATAAATATGATGTAATTATTATAACGCAATTTGACTAAATTAATGCAAATAATATAATGCATTACCAAATCAAATATTTAAACATCTGCATCCCCACATGATTATAATAAATCATATGAATTTATTTAACTTGTCAGTTTTAGCTTTACTTGACCTCAGAAATTATAAATGGCCAGCTAAACATTATACACAAAATTGTGTGTTATCTACACTCAAAGCGTCTGCGTCAGACTTAAGCAGTAATGTCAGTAATGGTGAAATCATAAATATAACTTTTAGACCAGAAACTTTTACATGATAAGAAGTATAAGAATCTTGGATATAATACGAGTGTCATTAAAACAATAGGAAAAAAAAAAAGGATAATAAATATAATAATATAATAAAAATATCAAAATATAATACATATGATAAATAAAAATAATAATATAATAAATAAACAGCTGCTCATTTTTATTTTATTTTTATGAAAATCATGGGTATGTACTTTATATAAATATAAATAAATATAAATATATATGTGTGAAAAGATTTTTAAAAAGGAAATAAAAAGGACTAAAGATCAAATGAATAAATATTATAAAATTTTTGATTATATTCCAAATCAAACGAAAAAGATATAAGATAATTACAATATTATTGACCAAAAAAAACTATAAAAACTATATGAATAAAAATAATCTACATGTAAAAATGCATGATCTTCGAATAATAAAAAAATTTGATTCAAATTTTTAGTAACAATAAAAGATTCAAATTTTTAGTAACAATAAAAATTCCTACCAAAAAAAAGAATAACCAAAAGAATAACAAAATAATAACAAATAATGATGATAATAATAATAATAATAATTAAATACAAAAAGGCAATATATATATAAAATATTTATTTATAAATTAAGATTTACAGCTTGTTTCAAACTTTTCCTTCTTTCATCCTCTTTAACAAAAACTTCCGCGACTTCTGCAAGTTCTTTGTCCATTTCAACTTCATGAATTGCTTCCTTAATAGCCGCTTCTGTTTTATTACGTTCGGCTTCATCTACCTCCTCTCGAGTTGGTGGTAGACGCTCGTTCTGAAGATCAGAACGACGGGCCTCTTCAAATGAAGTGATGGCTTTTTATATGGAAATTAAAAATTAAATATAAATATGAAATATTCCCCTTTTTTTTTTTTTATAAAAATATATAATATGAATAAATAAATAATAAATCTATTTATAATACCTTTTTTAATTCCTTCAGCTCCTAAAGCTAAAGTTCCATATGGTAATTTACCAGTTCCTGTCACAGTCTTTAATTCCATGACACTTTCTGATTCTTCCCTGTTAGAATTAAATTTATTATTAATAAAAAAATGTCATAATTTTTCAAATGATTATTGTAAATACCTTAAAACAGAGAATACTCTGGCCATTTTACCAACTGCCAAAATCTTATTCCTGATAACTTGACGTCTTTCTGCACCATCAGTCGCCGAATCTGAAATAATAATAATAATAATAATAATAATAATAATAATGGGATAATTAGAAATTATATATATTAAATCTCATTTTCAAAGATAATTACCTGGTGTTTTAGGTTCTGATAAAAGTTCTTCGTCTATCAATTCTTCTCTACTACAGATATTTAAAATGGCTAGAAGCATATCTGTAACTGTTAAAAATAAATAAAGAAGTAAAACGTAAAAAAAAAAATCATGAATTTTTAATTTTAATACATTTAATCCGTTCTCCTTATATGAAAATAAAATAAATAAATAAAAATGATTACACACTCTTTTCACCCACAAAAGGTAGAGACCAAGTAAAAACATCCATGAAATTAGGTAACCAATATGGATGAGGTGTACAATTAAATTGACGAATATTCATAACATTATTTTCATATTTCAATACAGCAGCTTTATTATTGTAAACGTCTAAATAATTTGGTGCAGAAAAGATTGTCATGACGGAAGGGAAACCAGTAGTTTTTGTTTTACGGTACATTCGATATCTAATAAAGTAAAAACAAAATTAGAAAAACTTTTAGATTGAGAATTTTTTTTTTTTAAAAAAAAAAAATATACCATTTAAATAATAAAAACAACAAAAAGATTAATTATTAATTACCCTGCATCTTGAGCTTCATGTGCACGAATAATTGATAACAACCCATTTTTTTCCAAAAAATTACAAGCTGCATAATAACTTTAAATTATTAAAATTATTAAAATTATTAAAATTATTAAAATTATTAAAATTATTAAAATTTAATAAAAGTATCTTAAACGTATAAAAAATTACAAAATAATTTTACCTGAAAAAATAAGAACATCCGCGTACATGATTATGAACGAAACATTCATCATTTTTTTCTTGCCCAAATTCTTCTAAAGGATCAGCCCACAATAAATCACACATTAATCCATGTGTAGGAGGCTCTCTAAATCTATTAATCTGAAGTTAAGTAAGTAACAAAGCTTTTAAAAAAAAAAAAAAACTTTATATGAAATGTTTATAATTCATCAAACTAGTATTTTTAATACTTACGTTACGCAAATCTTCTAAAGTATTAAGTTCTGGTGACAAACCACCGTGAATACATAAAAATTGTTTATTCATTATGGCAGCCAATGGAAGAGCACAAAATGATTCCATACAAGCATCATAAACTTTTTCTGAATATTTATGTTTACCTACATACAAACATACATATATACATACATTTATATTTATATATTAAAGATTAAAAGAATATCGAAAAATTTTTCAAAGAATAAATGATAAATATCTTCAAATATAAAATAAATAAACTTACATTCTAATTTGAATGTAAAGTAATCGGTCAAATGACGACATTCATGGTTACCACGTAACAAGAATAATGTTTTTGGGTACCATATTTTCAATGCCCATAAATAAAGAACGCACTAGACAATAATGATAAAAAATAATTGAATTATGATTGATGTGATTGATGTGATTGATGTGATTGATTTGATAGAGAAAAAAAATAATTCAAAAAATACCTCAATAGAAAAATATCCTCTATCAACATAATCTCCCAAAAAAAGGTAACGAGTTTCAGCAGGATTGCCACCAACTTCAAATAATTTCATCAAATCATAATATTGACCGTGAATGTCACCACATACTATTGAAATAAAAAATAGATCAAAAATAATAAATAAAAAATGGATCAGAAATAATCAAAAATTCTCTAATAAATTTAATAAATTTAATAAATTTGTCATGTGCGAGATCTAAATAAGGTACCTGTTATAGGTGCATCAACTTCTAACAAGTTCTCTTCTTGTTTTAATATTTCTGTACCCTTATTAATAATATATAATGCTTGTTCCTCTGAAATTCTACCCTCACGATAAAAATGATTTTTGAGAAAGTGAATGTCGGGTTTTTCTGGATCATCATTATCATAAAAATCTTCAGGTATTGGTATTTGAACTGCGGGTGCTTGAACCTCTGAATTGTTATAATAAATTTTATATAAATGAAGATAATTAAAAAGAAATCCGAAAATTTGATAAAAAAAAAATAATATTAAAAATAAATAAATTAATAAAATAAATAATAATTAAATTATAAAAATGTTTGCTGCTATTTATATTGTATTAACGTGAACAACGTGCAACCTTAAGCGTTCTGAGTTAAAGGAATAAACTTCAAACTTTTACGCGTTGGCATATCTTTCATATCTTTTGATGAATACCCTGATACGTTTTTCGTTGGAACCGTTTGCTGTTTTCAAATCGATTGCAATGTGCACGAACCTTTGCAATAACGATCCAAGGTTGACACCTTACTACCATCATCCATTTCGTGAACCGTAAAATCAATCTCGGGAATGGAAACTTTCGACTCTTCTAAATTTTTCAAGTGCTCCATGGCATCCGTGGGGATTGACATAGATTCTGACATTTCAAGTTTTGAAAATCAACAAAAAAAAAAAAGTAATTTGAAAAAATAGGTGAAACGTCGAGCAAGTATAAAAAAAAAAAAAAAAAAAATAGATTTTTTTTTTATTTATTTTCTTTAAACCGAAAAGGAAATTCTGAACATTTTGAAGGGAACACAGATATGTGAAATGGGTTAACATTAATATCTTTGTGCATTTGTTGGATTTTATGCATAATAATAAAATTTAAGCTTGGCGGCACACGATAACCATGAGTGGTAAAATATCGAAATCTTTGGAATCATCTAGTGATGCAGTAGATGCGGCGATTGCCAAAGTTGCAGAACTTTTAAGATCTCCCGATGATTTAGTTAAGACAAGTCTTTTACGTAAAAGACACGCAATAGAAAAGGCAACAATAGACGCTCAATTAAAAACAGGGGTTAAAATCCAATTAGATAGTACACAAGAAGGAATTGATACATTAACTGATTCCAAGAAACAAATGATGATTATTAAGGATAATATGCAAACCATCGATCGATTATGTTCAGAAGCACAGGATATGATTCAATATTTTCCCAAGATAAATAAGGTATATTATATATATGTGTGTGAGTTATTGAAATATATTTTTATTATAATAATATTAATATTAATATATATATATATATATGTATGTACATTAACTTTTTTAGATTTCACAAATTCATCGTAATTTCGTTGCAACACAAGAAACTGCACAAAAATTACAAGAAATGTATTCAACCGT
The DNA here is from genome assembly GCA_910592015.1 of Diversispora eburnea. Taxonomy (NCBI): domain Eukaryota; kingdom Fungi; phylum Glomeromycota; class Glomeromycetes; order Diversisporales; family Diversisporaceae; genus Diversispora; species Diversispora eburnea. Next base: position 6,216 of record CAJVPK010000200.1, on the reverse strand, counting down.
GGATCAAATACAAAATCTTTTACAAGAAGATAAACAAAATAATTATGGACCACAAAATATATTGTACATTCATTATCAATTATTTAGATTACAAGAATTTCGAGATAGTACAATGCATCAAGCTAAAAATTCAACACAAGGTGATTTGATTTTTACATTAGAACAATATTTTCAAAGATTAGATGAATTATCAAATGAATTTAAGGAATATCTTTGGTCATTGACCAAAGGAATTATGGAATTAGCAAAAAATGGACAAGGAGCAATTATTGTTAGTATAGTTAAGGTGATCGAAGCGGAAGAGAAAGCGGATGAAAGAGCGACGCGAGCGGAACAAGCAAGATATAGTTATTCGGATCTTGCAACTAAATTTAAATCAATTCAAACTAGTCCACGTGTAATTCGATCATATCGAAGTCAATTTCAAGATAAATTACAAGATTCAATTTCCGAATTGTTTGAAGATTTTCATGAGACCTTTAAAGATGAACCAATGAAATTATTAGAAAAAGTAGATTTTATTTATAATGATCTTGGAATGGTTTATCAAGAAATCGTACCAAGATTTCCTAAAAGATATAATATCTTTTCAGTATTTGTTTTAGCATATCATAGACATTTATATAATATTTTTGATAAAATGGTTAAATCGGATCCAGATGCCGGAACAATTTTAAGATTAATTCGATGGGTTCGACAATATTATAAACGAATGAATAAAGAATTTCGAGTTTCGGAAGATATATTGGAACCACCTTTAATTGATGGAAATGAACAAGGTTTAATTAATGATTATTTGGATTTAATTAAAGGAAAACTTGTTGAATGGATGAACAATTTAATGAATGATGAAACTAAAGATTTCGTGGAACGAAGTAAGCCACCTGAATTAGATACGAATCAATTATATGGATTATCCGGATCAGTTATTATGTTTCAAATGGTAAATCAACAAATTGATGTTGCCGCAGAATCGGGACAAGGTAAAATTTTGGCAGATGTTGTAAAAGTTTGTGCTGAAGTAATGAAAAAATCTCAACAAACTTGGATGACTTTATTAAAATCGGAATTAAAAAAACAAATCGAAAAACCAAATGATGCACCAGCAGGATTTGTAGAATATGTTATCGCATTAGGAAATGATCAAATTCGATGTGCAGATTTTACTGAAGCAGTTGTTCAAAGATTACAACCTTTACTTTCCGAAAAATATCGAAATCAAATTACCAATGATCTTAACGAAACCATGGATGGATTTTTAATCATCGCACGTGCAGCAAAGGATACATTATTGGATGTAGTATTTAATGATTTAAAATTACCATTTAGTCAAATTTATACATCCTCATGGTATCAAGATGATCCAATGTTACTTATTATTGAAACAATTAAAGATTATAACAATACTGATTTTCAACCACATATGAATGAATATTTATTAGATAAATTAATGACAAATATATTAGAGAGATTTATTATTGCATATATAGAAGCGATAAAAAATAAAGGAGCCAAATTTAAGAAACCTGAATGTTTAACGAAAACTAAAAATGATGTTGGAACAGCTTTAACATTTTTCCAACAACATATTCCACCATTAGAATTAAAGAATACATTTGATGTAATAGATAGAATGCATCAATTAATAGAAAGTAATCGAAAATCAATATTCTTAGATTATTATAAAATGAAGAAAGCATATGGAGATATGCCAAATGGGTTTATTGAAGAAATTTTAACAAAAAGAGATGATTTAGAGAAATCACATGTAAAAGAAATTATGGAAAATATTAAAGCAAAAAGTAAAGAAACAGGAGAATATACAGGAAAAGCAACTATTTTTGGTAAAATTAATTGGTAGAAACAAATTTATTTTATTTTATTTTATTTTTTAATTAATTTTTTCAGAAATATAGATATTATAAAATATAATATTAAAAATATAATATTAAAGTATAATATTAAAAAAATATAACATTAAAAAAATATATTAAAAAATTATAATATTAAATTAATAGATATTGTGATTATAATTTATTATCAATAAAAATAATTTATTTTTATTTTATTTATTCACATTTTACAAAACACAAAGATGCATTGGTACCACCAAATCCAAAGGAATTTGATAATGCAGCTCTTATTCTAAATGAAGGTTGTTGAGCAACCTTTGGAACATAATTAAATGAAATGAAATCTGAAGGAGGATCACCAGGATTATTTAGATTTAATGTTGGAGGAAGTACATTCTATTATTATTTAAAATAGAAAATAAGATTTAATAATAAAATTAGATAATAATAAATTTTAATAATAAAATTTTAATAATAATAAAATTAGATAGAATACATTATATATTGCTAATATAGTAAAGATTGCTTCGACAGCACCCGCTGCACCTAACAAATGACCTATTGAACCTTTGGTTGAGGATACTGCTAGTTTATTAAGTATTTTATCGCGTTGAGAAGAGTTCTCGAAAATTGATTTGATTGCACGATTTTCAGCAATATCCCCTTTTTTTTGGTTTATAAACGAAACACAAAAAAAAGATGATAAATAATATATAGCAGTAGTAGTAGTAGTAGTATAGTAATAATGTTATACTTACCTAATAACGTTGACGTGGCATGAGCGTTTATATAATCAATATCATCAGGAGATAATTGAGCATGTTTTAGTGCTCTACGCATCGCTAATTCAGCTCCGATCCCATTTTCCGGAGGAGCTGTTATATGATGTGCATCTCCTATATGTAATAAGGTAAAAATAAAGTGGTGTGTATATATAAACTAAAAAAAAAAAAAAAAAGATTACTGTATACCTGATAGTCCATAACCACTAATTTCCGCATATATACGTGCACCACGTTTTTTTGCGTGATTATATTCCTATTTATTATATTTATTATTAATAAATTAATATGGATTTATATCAACTATTATATCAATTATATTAATTATTTATTCTAAATATTTTAAAGATATTTGCTCACCTCGAGAACAATCATACCCGCACCTTCGCCTATTACAAATCCATCACGATCTTTGTCAAATGGACGTGAAGCTTCCTCCGGTTGATCATTATATTTAGTTACCAACGATTTTGCTCTTTTTTTTTAAGTTGTCCATAATAAAAATGTCTTTAAGAATGTCCAATTATATATATATTTATATAAGAGATATATATAGATATATTATAATTGTTTTATCGACGCGACATTTACTTTGAAAATCCGGCCAAAGCTAATGGTATTATACAAGCTTCTGCTCCACCAGCAATCATAACATCCGCATCACCAAATTGTATAAATCTACTTGCATCTCCAATTGAATGTGCCCCAGTTGTACATGCAGTTGATACGGCATGATTTGGACCCTATTTATTATTATTCCATTATAATTTCTTCCATTATTATTATTATTATTCCATTATTATAAATTAAAATTAATTTACTTACACGAAATCCATATTTCATGGTTAAATGACCCGCCGGCATATTAATTAATATTTTTGGTACAAACATCGGACTCACCTTTTTGAAACCCTAAAATTTATAAATCGAATTTTTTACATACAAGAAAGATAAATTAAGCTCAAATATTAATGAAATGTTAAAAATAATTTATTATTATAATTATTAAAATTATTATTATTATAATTACTCGAGAATAAAATTCATTTGACGTAGAAACAATATCTTCAATATTTCCTATTCCGGATCCAATACACACTCCCTAAATCACATGAATTACGCGAATTAATATTTTTTTGTTTGATAATATTTCATATATTTCATATTTTTCACATATTTCATACGTACAGTTTGATTTTTTTCGTAATCTGATGTTGGATACCATTCAGCATCCATTATTGCTTGTTTTGCTGCACATATAGCATATTGAGTTACTAATGACATTTTCCTTTCATCCTAAATATCCGCATGTAATATATATTATTTTATTGATATTCTATCGATATATTATATGAATAATAATAATAATTACCCCACGATCCAACCATTCTTTAGGGTCAAATCCACAAACTTCATATTTTCCAGGTTTCACTGTTCCTGCGACAGTTGAAGGTAATTCATTAAATACACCTTTCTCTTTTTCATTATATGGTAAATTACTGAATGTTTGATTATTGGTTATTTGAGTTATTTGCTCTTTTTGTTCAATTTGTTCAATTTTTTGTTGATTTTTTTCATTTTTTTCATTTTTTTCATTTTTGTTGGTTTCGTTTGATAAAGAAATTATACCACTTGCACCCTCTATTAATTTTTGCCAGGAAGATTTTACTCCAGTTGATAAAGGTGTCACTAAACCTAAACCTGTAATCACTACTCTGCGTAAAGACATTTTTTTATAACCTATTTTATTCCCGAGCCATATTGTCATTGCCATGAACGAATTGGTTTTAGGGTTTTTATCCAATCAAAAATTGCTACTTGATCTAGATCCTCAATTGTGATTGGCCTGTTTTAAAACTTTTATATACATAATAATTGTAATTGCGATGCACCCTCGAGGAAATTTTTATAAGTTCAATATATGCTTGAGTCAAGTTAGAGCATGCATTTAGAGGGTGCATGCACTTGCTCACCATCTTTACATCATTTTTAACAGATTTGGAAAATGATTCGGTAAATCGTTTGCAAAAATAATTTTTGTTTTATTGCCTAAATTTTAAATGTTAATAATTAACAAAAAAAAATGAAAAATAAAATTCTAATTATAAATATACACTAATATAAAATATATAATATTATAAATACACCTTATGTAAAGGTATTAAAAAACTTAATATTTCAAAATGATATTATTCAATTGAGATCTTATCATTGGTTATTTCAATTCATCTTTTTTGAACAGCAGTTTTTCAATATCAATATTTTTAATATTTTTAATTTCGTTGTCATAAATTATATAATTCACTTTTAATCCTTTACACATATATTCAGCAATATTATTTTGTACGGGTGTAAACCTTTTATGATACCATTCTACTTGGTCTCCAATATTATAGGTGCTATGGATTTGTTCAAAAAGTTGTTTATAAAAATTTACTATTTCTGTTATCACACGATGAACTTTAATTTCAAGGCCAAAAATTTCAAATTTTTCTTTGTAATTTTTGAAATATTCTTACCATCTGGCTCTTCTGTTTCCTTCAGTCCCACACAAGTTTTATGCCTCCCAGCGTTCTGATAATTAATTACAAATCCAAAAATCAATAAAATACTTATAATGAAAGCAAATAAAATTTTTACTAACCGAAAATGCCGCGGATATGTACAATCCCATTCATTTTAAAGTAATTCATATTTACATCACCCTAAAAAAATAATATAAATGTTACAAATGAAAACTCTCTTTATTGTTAAAAAAAAAATAAAAATTTAAAACACAACTCATCAACTTCATTGAAATTTCTTTTAAAATATCATTTTTTGTGCTATTACTTCTCTCTTTTTTCAATTTCATATTTTACTGAAATTCCTTTATTTTCTTTTAACAATTCTAAACATTTTTCGTTCTTTTCTTTTAACAATTGTAAAAATTTTTCGTTCCTTTCTTTTAACAATTCTAAAAATTCTAAAAATTTTTCGTTCTTTTCTTTTTCAAATTTGCGAATTGATTTGAATGCTGAATGCTTTTTTTTATTCACATATGTTTCCAAGACCTTGTCTATCTCTTGGTCGGTATATTCAGTAGTGGAAGCGGAATTCAACTTGTTAGAAACTTTGTCATTAAAAATAATGGTAGAAGAGAAATAAGACAAAAGAGAGGGCAAGTAAGTTTTATTTAGCACAAGGGAATAGTGAAGATGATGATACATTGTAAGATTTGGAACTAGAAAATTCAAAATTCTACTAATATACGGAAAAATTCGTCTGAGAAGTCGCGAATTTCAGGTGAAATATACTAACGATATGGAAGATATTCATGCGATTACGAAAAACTATGAACTAAAAAATTTAACAATAATAATTAAGTATAACCCTAGATGATTATGTATAACAATAGGATAATGTGAATATGATCTGCAGTATATTAAAAATAACATAGCGATTATCTTAAAATGTTAGAGAAACGTCTAATAGTCAATATTTTACATTGAGAGGCCACATTTTAATATACACTCACTGGTAAAAAGTATAGAGACACCTGACAATTTTTAAAAATAAATCATTTTAGTTATTCTATATAA
>CAJVPK010000199.1:0-50513 GCA_910592015.1 Diversispora eburnea | reverse complement strand
ATTTTTATTCAAATTGAAAGATAATAAATAAATTAATTTAAATTTTAAAAATTATTATAAAAAAATTTAACTCTTCTAATTTTGAACTACCTTTTAAACCTTAGTTGAGTCTCTAAATAAAAGTATTCTACATGCAAATCTATATCTATAGTTAAAATTTTGTAATTTTAGCAAATAATAATAAAGAAATTTGTATTATTAAAAAAAGTCTGTGAATTGTTAAGTTTATGAGCCTAATATAAGGCTCGTGAGCCTACTATGAGGCTCGAGCTGAGCTGAGCCTATATAAGTAAGGCTCAGCTCGACTCAAGCCTAACTTATAAACTCAGACTTGAGCTGAGCCTAAGACTTTTGGGCTCAGCTTGGCCTGAGCTTTATGAGGCTCAGCTCAGCTCGGCCTATGAGGAGCTTTACTCAAAAGTGTCAACATCTGGATCTAAAACAGATCAATATAAAAACTGATTAAGAATGTCATATTATAGTATAGAAAAAGCTATAGAAATTATAGACTCATCACAAAATAAAATAAATGAAGAAGGCACAAAAGATGAAGAAGAAGGGAAAAAAGAAATAAGAGAGCAATATAATGATAACATTATTTATAAATAAATTGTTGAAGAGGTTACAATTTATGAAAAACTTAAAAAGATTCAAAGGAAAGTCAAAGATCAGAAATTATCAAAGTTTATACAGATGGATCTTAAGAAGATCACAAAATGAAATTAGGATGGGTGATTCAATATAGGAAGGAAACAATTACACTAAATTTAGATATATTATTGAATACTTTCCATTATCAACATGTGTCGAATTAGCAACAATACTAACAACCCTACTAGTAATGCCAAAAAAAGTGACAGTACACAGATAGTATAAGAGCCATATATAGTTTAAACAAAATAATTAAAAAAGAAAAAGAGTTCATATTAAAAATACTAAAAATCCTATCATTTTACAAGTAATAGATGAAATAATAAATGAAATAAATTTAAAGATATACATGTATTTACATAAGGTAGAAGCATATACAGGAAATTTTTTTAATGAAATGACAAATTCTTTAGCAAAGATTCCATTGACACAGAAAGATTGGGAGATGATTAAAATTAATTACAAAAATAGAAATGACAGATCATATATCCCAACTTGGAACAACATACCTATGGAGATATCAGTGAAACTAATAGTAAAGAAATACAACATGATCAAGAAAAGACAGAAATAGAAGTCACAAAATCATTTTCAAGAAATTTTTGTGGACCAGAAAAGATACAAAAAATAGATTGGAGCACAACTTTTGAAACATTGCATCCAAGTAAATAACAAATGATAAAACAAGTAAAGAAGATCAAATGAAAAGAAGCTTAGCAATGAAACTTTTAAATTAAGAACTACCAGTAATGACTAGATTCAAGCACCAACTTCACATATATAAAGATCCTAAGTGTGTATTATGTTGAAGATATGAAAAGAATAATTTGCATGTATTTGAGTACAAAAGAAACAATGATAATTCTGAATATAAGCCAATGATGGAACATTATGAAAAATTAATTGAATACTTAACAGATAAAACTTGTGAGAAGACCAAAATCATATGTAAAGAAACAATAAATACAATGTTGAGATCTAAAAGTGAACTATATTTGTGGAATATAGATGATCAGGATCAAAGAACATTTTATCATGTGAACTTATATGATATAATTAGAAAACTTATATCACATTCTTTAACTGATAAGATAGCTAAAATGCTCAAAAGCAAGATAAAGGAATTACAAAACAATATTACAAATAAAATTAAAAAAAGAAAAAATAAAGTCAATAATAAGAATAATAGCAATAGTGATAATATAAATAGGGAAGGAAATAACATAGATACAGAATTAAATGAAGAAATAAATAGAAACAGAGACAACCAAACAATATTAAGAAAAGAAAAGAAGGAAATTGAAGAAGAAACAAAAAAAATAATAGAAAAATATACAGAGCATTACTTAGAAACATGGATCATGTATAGAAGTTATTATAATATTAACTATTGTTATAGATACCACCATTTTATCTGATGGAGTTTTGACCATCAGTTCTCACATTTAGCTGGGGAAATGATAGGTCAGATGGTGAATAGAAATATTTTAGTCAGTTTCAATAAATGTACAATATATAAAATAGAAAATTTACAGATTTGATATTAATAAAGTTTATTGGAGCAAGACTCTGTTGGTATTAAAAAAAAGAATATTTATTGTAAATGTATCATGTATCATTTTTAATCAATTATTTTAATAAACTTTTTTTTAAATAAATGTCACATGCACATGAATATAATTTTAGGATCATATTGTTTGTTACATGTCTAAAAAAATATTTAAAATACTGTTAGTGGTATGTAGATTTATAATAACTGAAGTTAGATTCCTAAATTCAAAGAACATTACTTATTTGACCAAGTTTATAATTCTATATTTAGAGCACATTACTTATTTGATCAATTTTGAAATAGAATATTAAAAATAAAACAAATTGCAAAATATACAAAGTAAAAAAATTGGTTAGTTGACTATTATGTACCTGCTGTAATAAATCAAATAATAGAACCCAAGATCAAATTATTACACAGGTCAAATACAAAAGATATGCTATACTGAAAAGGAATTTTGATTTTAGCTGATTTATAATATAGGATGCAATAGGACAGTTGATTGTAACTGATTTTTAGCTGATCTATAGTATAGGAATTACTATTTGGTACAGTGATTCTTTTGTATTTGACTAGTGTTAGCTATATGGAAATAGTTGCAATGATCCTTCCCTGTGATTACAATAAACATTGTATAATTCTTTATTCAAGATTAAAAAATGTGTGCTTGGATCTAAATCCAATTTCAAAATTACATTTGACTATGCTTACATTGAATATGAATACTATGATTATACCTAAGTTTTTGTTTTCGAAATAAAGAAATGCTACTAAGTACAGTATATATTGTTATAGTAGATAATCATCAATTACAATAGCGTAATGTTATTAAGTTATCAAGCCATTAATGTGGCATAAAATTGAAAAAAATTATTTTTAAATCACCTATTATCATTGATATTTTTTTTCCGATTTCCATTCCTTACTATAATAGTAGATTTGTCGTGATCGCTCTTGATGTTTTTTGGTTTTTTCAACATAATCTTGCATTTCGCCAAGTATCTTATTGATATCTATTTCAATTTTTTTTAAGAAAAAAGAAACTAATATTTAATATATTACAATTATTTGATCATCAACAAGTAATTATCAATATACATTACCATTTATCCTTTCCTCTTCATTATAATCAGAGCTTGAAAATTTCAAAGTTGTATCGGAAATTGATGTTAATTCACAAGATCGTTCATTTTGTGTTGTATTAATATTCTTTAAAATGCTTTTCACTTCCGTGAAATTGATATTTGATAATGTTAAATCTTCAAAGCTTTTTAACACAGATTTAGCATCAATAATTAATTTAGGTTTGATTGATGATTCTTTTTGTGTCATATTAATACTATTTACGACACTTTTCTCTTCTATTTTATCAAATATGAAGTATGTTAATATTATTGTTAACTTTTAAATCATCAAACTTGATAATATAATTTTGGATGTTGTACCAGTAACTGAAGTTGTTTCAGTGATTAATATTTGTTTGATGGATGCTTCTTCTTGTGTTGGACTACTGAGATTTATATCAATATTCTCTTCTGTATTATTGAAATTCAAAAATATATTAATATTCTGAAGCATTAAAATTTGGTAACATAATTTTGGATGCTATACCAAGAATTGATGTTGCTTGGATTGATGTTTCTTCATGCATTGATTTATCTTCAGGACGAACCTTAGAAGAAGATCTTTTAAATAATTTTCCAATCTATAAAGAAACAAAATTATACAAGATTATGTATATAATGTAAGAGGTAATTATATAAAAAAGAAAAAAAAGTATCAGAGGAAAGTCAAAAGAAAGCAAAACGGAGAAAAAAAATCCATTTATAAAATTGAGATCTAGTTTCTTTAAAACTTTACTTACTGAGAAAAACTTTTTTGAACCAATTAATTTCATTTTTTAGGATTTTAATAGTAAAATAACTCGAAAAAATGTATAGCTAAGCAAAAAACTTAAAGATGAAACAGTGCAACGAAGTGACGAGAAGAAAGTTGGAGTAATGGAGTAAGAGAAAGCGAAATCTATTTTTTGTAGATCGTTGTTACAACCAAACGTGATTATGAATATCTTTTCTGTACCTTGTTACGTAACGAAGCAGATCAAAAAATAAAACTGTAAGATTAAAGATGTTATGAAAATCAATTGTTCGAGATACAATTATGTAACATAAATTTAATAAAAAAACAATAAGATAGATATAATTTAGTATAATAGATTTAACAAAAAATAGTACCATTGTTGCATGGCAGGAAAGAAATTTATTATGACACTATAAATTGTTATTATCATAAATAAATATTCGTACAATTTATTAACTTAATAAATAATCAACAATTAATTATATCTAATCTATTTCATTCCTTCATTCATTCATTCGATTTATTTTGCTTCTTTAATTAATAATTCTATTTATGGGATAATTATTTATCACGTCGACATTAAATGAAACTTATTAATGGTGAACAATTGACTGTTTCAACTGATATGGATACCTATACTATTCGAGAACTTTTAGTTGTTACGGCTGGAATCTGTCTTTTCAATTTCTGCTATAATCCCTTTATGGATGTTCCCTTTATCTATTGCCACTGGTAAAACTATGTTGTCAATCGAAGATGTTATAGTGAAGATATAGTCGTGGGTAAGGATAAAAAAGAAGCATTTAAATGGTTTATAATATTGCTCAGTATAATCTAGGATTTTGTTATAATGAATTGAATTATCATAAGAAAACACTTCAATGACTTAAAAAAGCAGCAGAAAACGATCGTAATAATAGCCAATATATGCTTAGAAAATTCTTTTATATTGTAAATTCTATCTACTGGTTAAATAAAGCAAAAGAAAATGGGTGACGGATGCCAATGAATTATTAGAAGAAATAATCAATAATATGATGCAATAAACAAAATGTTAACTAAATATTTTTTTACTGTATTGTTTAAACAAAATAATATAAAAAAGTTTGAAGAAATAATTAACGTAATGTGAAAGTTAATTTTTTTTTAAATTCCGATATATAAGATGAATAATCAATGATCATCTTCAAGGAAAAAAAATAATTTTTTCTAATGAAAAACTGGACTAATTGGATTGTTCACAATGAAATTTCCCAACACTTGGGACACCGCTTTAACAAGTGTAGATGGAACATCAACAAAAGTTATAAAGATATAAAGTGAGTAGCACTAAAAATGTACAAAAAGCAACAACTATTATGGGAAAAAAATGAAAATGAATCAATAATCACGAATTTATTATTCAACATCATATTTGTGAAAAGGATTTGGATGGACTTGATGTATACATGGAGATACTAAGTTAGTGAAAAATCTAAAAACAAAGCAAATATGTCTGATCAAGACTAAAACATCTTAATCAATCGATATTAACATTGTGAAAAGCAAAATTTCAACTAGAAACACACCTGATAAACAAAGTAGATTCCGATTACGGTCAGTAAAATGGTGGTCTTGTAGATATGGAAAATAGCCTGTATACAATCTTCCCCCCTTACTTTATAACCAAAACCCTTGGTATTTATTGATAATAATATTAATGCATTGACCTTCTGAACAGATAAAGTGACACAAAGCAATCTTGATCAATTATGTACAAGTCTTATTGCAGAGAAAACAATTGATATATACACAGACAGCTCACTTACTACAAACTATAATGCTTCAAACCAACAACTAGTGAAATCTATCTCAATGGGTTGTGGTTGGGTCACACTCACAGGAAACAATAAATAAGTTAACTTCAAGGGTAAGTTGAAAACTTTCCATTATTAACGTGTGCAGAGTTAATGGCCATCACTGGTCGAAAATTGATAAATCATATACCCGATATATGCCCGATATTAGGGATGTACCATGCACATATCGGGTACCCAATGTGTGTATGATTTATCAATTTTTGACCAGTGTATTCTTTCAGCCATCCTAGAAGAGCTGCAGTAAATATTTTCACTAACAGTTAATTAGCAATAGACACTATCAATACTATATTACATAACTCTCGTCGTGTCCAGAAAAAACTTAAAAATTGGAGACTAGCATTTGCTATTAATGAGTTAATGATTGCAAGAAACATTAGCATCCGACTAAATAAAGTTGAAGCTCATTCAGGCATGGAACTAAATGAAAAAGTGGACTTATTAGCTAAAGAAGGACACATATCTAACCTATATGAACCTGACATACAAAACATTTTGCTCATTAATGCTACAGCTACATGGAAAGAACTTCCAATTGAGAAACCTATACAAGATTTTATAAAGAATCTAGATAACACAAAGTTTTCTGCTCAATGGCACTTACTTAATAGAAACCTGAATAATATTTCTGAAAAGAAAGCTCACCTGATCTGCTGGAAAACAACATGGGGTACTTCTATATTAATGCATATTGAGAACTCTCTTACTAATAGTAACCAAACTTGAGAGCAAGTATTCAATTTGAAGCTACTAAACCTAGAGTTACCTACCTTAACTTTGATGATAGAAAGATATCCTAATGTTTACGGTACAAATACTTGTGTATACTGTGATGATGCAATTGAAGATCAATTCCACTAGTTCATGTGTAAGAATAATACCATAGATATCAATACATATAGGCATTGATTAATTTCTCTTTTTATTCAGGAAACAACCACTCAAAACACATGAAAAACTGAAAACAATCTTAGACAAAAGTTTGAGAACTTAAAAGAACTGAATATCCCCTTCAACTTCATACTGAATTCTGACTCAGTTTTCATCATTGATGTAATACATGGTCTAGTTCACATCTCTATCATTAATAAAGTGCAGCAAATTACCTATGATCCTACGTTAACCAAAATAATCATTGAGAAGTCACTGAACAAGTTCAAAACTTTTGTTAAAAAAACTTTATGGAACTCCTATTGCAAAATGGTCATAGAATAGGAAAAAAGTGTGGGAATCAAATCAAACAGATGGAAAAAGAAGTATAAAATTATAATGTGAATACCTCGGTCACAATTAATAATAATAATATCATAAATATTGACAGTAATAATAACAACAATAATAACAATTATAATAATAATATACTATTTAACACATATAGACAATTAAAGAATAGCCATTTAGAGTTACTAAATGATTATATTAATATAGGAATCAAAGCCAGTTCGACTGGCCTTGGATTTATAAAATAGGTTTTGCAGCAGGGCCTTAACATGATAGTAACAACTGTTGTTGTTAGGCAGTAGGTTGCAGGCATGTCTCTTCGAGTTAGTCTGAGTCTCATCTTTGTATAATTAAGAGGATAAGTTATGTATCTGTATTATTATGTAATATAAGAGACTTTCTTTTTTTCTAATTAATGAATTTGAGGCAAGGCCTCACTGAAACTTAAAAAAAAAAAAAATTTTTTTTAATGAAAAAAGAAAAATGGATAAAAGGTAAGTATTTTTATTTTTATTTATTTTTTATTTCAATATTAATACACATATATATTTATAAATATCTACCTTTCAAAATAGAATATCTCTTAATCACTATCTATATTATTTTCAGCATTGGAATTTTTGTATTAAAGTATACATTTGGCATAAAGTGAGCAAACATAATTCCAGTATTAATCAAATTGGTGAGTGGGTTTTTTTAATATGTTGTGCTCATTTAACTGTTTATTTATTCTTTCATTCTTATATTTGTCCATTTGTTAATTTCATCTACCTGTTTATCTTATTTAATTTCATTTTTAAATTCTCATGATTATTGTTTTATGCTGTTTTTTTATGACTAGTGATGCTACTTCAACTACAAACAAGAATACTCCAATAATAGCTGAGTCACAGGTTGCCAACTCAAGTTATTAGGTATGTATTATAATAATAAGCAATATATAATTGCTTTACTTAATCTATCATAGAGTGAGCAAAAGAAAATGCGCTTCACTCGATCTACTGTAAAGCAAAGAGAGAGAATTTAATACAAAACAGTCTTTTAAATAATTTAAATAATGAAAAAAAAAAATTTAAAAAAGTATCTCAAAAAATAAAAATTTAATATAATCTAAGGAAAAACTATTTCGATCATATTATCTAGTAGTATTGTTGTCCAGTAACCAGTATTTCATTGCTCCAGCATTTTGATATTGTTCAGTATTTCTGTACCCAGTTTCCAGTGTTTCAATGTTTAATAACCAGTATTCTATAGTGTTATCTGGTATTCCAGTATTGTCCATGTCCAGTATCCAGTGATCTAGTGTTGTCCATTATTATATTATCCAGTATCTAAAATTCATATTATTTGCCAATATCTGGTGTTACAGTGTTCAGTGTGTTCCAATGTTATCAAGTGTTCCAGAGCTTGTCTAGTATTTCCGGTGTCACATATTATCCAGCGTTTTTCAGTTTTCTAGTGTTCCAATATTCCAGTGTTATATGATATTCCAGTATTCCAACATTATTCAGTAGTATATTCAATGTTCCAGATTCCAATATTATTCGGTAGTATTGTTGTTCAGTATTCAGTATTCCTGTGTTCAAGTATTCAATATCTGGCGTTCCAATGTTGTCCAGCATTCCTGTGCTCAGTTTTCAGTGCTTCAATGCTCCAGTGTTTTTTAATATTCCAGTAGAGAGAGAGAGATTCTTTTTAATGAATATTAAGTTGCTAACGTTATTCCAGTGTCCAGTATTCTGGTGTTGTCCAGTATTCAGCATTCTAGTGTTCCAGTATTGTCTAGTGTTATAATATCATATAGTGTTCCAGTGTTTCAAGTATTTCCAGTGTACCAGTGTTTTCAATATTTCACTGTTGTCTAGTATCCAGGTTGCTTCTGTGTGTCCAGTGTTTCAATGTTCCAGTGGTATCCAATATTCTAGAATTTCATTGTTTTCCAGTATTCCAGCTTTATCCAGTATTCCACATCAGGAGATTTCTTAAGGCCTAAATTTTCGAAATATTAGGTAAATTTTTTGAAAATTTATGCCTAAAAAACTCTGTTTTTGAATTTGCTTGCGATTTATGTGACTGAGCAATTTTTTAATATTTCAGAAATCTCCATAAGTGTTGTAATATACGTAATATTACGAAATATTAGGTATAAATTATTTGCAAAATTTTTACGGACGTTCAACTTTAAACGTGAATATCTCGATGAATATCAAAGCTACAGGAATGTAACATATATATTGATATGTAGCCTAGAACCAGGGATTTTGATCCATCTTAGAAATACCTCAATAGTAAATCTCTCTCTGTTACATAAATCGCGAGTGAAGTCAAAAAGAGATTTTTTGGTTAATGGTGTATATTACATAATATTACGCCTAAAAAATTATTAATGCAGTGTTGTCCAGTATCGTATTGTCTAGTATGCAGTGTTGCTCTAGTATTCAGTATTGTTCAGTGTTCCAATGTTTCCTATTCCAGTACCAATATTATCCAGTGTTATCCGGTATCTTTATCTAGTGGTATTGTTATCCAGTATCCAGTATTCCAGCGTTATCCAATATTTCAGCATTCAAGTGTGCTGATGTTGTCCAGTGTTCCAGTATTGTCCAGTATTTAGGGTGTTCAATATTATCCTGTGTTTTCTCAATTCTAAGTGTTCCGATGTTCTAATAGTGTTGTTCAGTATCCATATCAAGTATTCCAGTATTCTAGTGTTCGAATGCCATCTAGCATTCTAGTATTGTCCAGTATTCCTTTGATTCTAGTTTTATCTAATATTCCAGTATTCTAGTGTTATTCAGTCTAGTATTCCAGTATTGTCCAGTATCCAGTGTCCACTGTTCTAGTGTTGAGGTGTTCCATATTATCCAATGTTTGCAAGTATTTTAGTGTTCGAATATTTCATTGTTATCCAATATTCCAGTATTTCAATATTATCCAGTAGTATCTAAGTTGACAGCAAAGTAAATTATTGTTGCAATTTCAAAAAAAATAACTTGAAACAAAATATTGATAGAATTTTGTACACAACGTGTTCTTAATCCAGAAAATGTAATTTTTTAATTGCGAAGTATCCAGAAATTTTGTTAGGCATAAATATCTGTATTGTTCTTCATTAAGATATATTTTTACAATATTAATTAAAAGAATAATATGCATTTGAAAAAGTAAAAATTGAAATAAATCCCAAAAAACTCAAATAAATAATAATAGTAAATAATAAATAAATAACTAATTGATTTTAATACCTTGAAGGAAAATAAAATCTATCACATTAACAGTCAATTATGTTTCATTTTTTTTAGATTAGTTATATTATAATTTTTTTTTTGTTTAGAGTTAAATTATTAACTTAATCTTAATTTAATAATCATTAATAATATTGATGTTTTTATACTAGTATTCTCTTAATACTTGTATACAGTTTTTTTATTATTTTATTTTTAAATACCTTTTGTACTTTTGGAGAATAAAGTAAAATAAACGAAATAAAAAAAAAAATAAATCTAACATTATCTAATCTTTAATTTAGAAAATAAACATATAATTTTTAATGTCTGTATATCTTAAAAAAATAAATTAAAGGGAAATAATATAATATGCTACTATGTACATCTAAATTCATCAAATAAAGAATTTTTCCGTTTTTCCAATAATATTAAAACACTTACATTATAATTATCGTTTCTTGGTTTCCAGTTCACGTTAGGAATCTACAAATAGAGAGACGATGCACAGGACATAGCCCTATACACCACCATTAGCATTAAACAAACAAATAAATCGAATAAAGAGAATAAATAGAAACAACCCACCTCAAATCTAAATCTTCTAAATCTTCTATATACTCTAAAGTTTTTTTTTCCAAACCTACCTCATACTAATTTATGTGAAAAAGAAAAAAAAATGAAGTTTAATATTATAAACTCAAAGTTAGGAATTAGAAAAAATGGAAAAACGGAAAAATGAAGAAAAGTTAGAAAGAAAACAATAAAAAAAAAGAAAAAAAAAGCACATGTTTTTAGAGAGCCGCCAGAGAGAACCGTTGGAGAGTCAGACCAGAGAGAGCACTATTGTTATTATTAGAAAAATACTAATGTTGATTAGTACAGTTTCATTGAACCATTTGTACAAAGACGAAATACTTAAACAAAAGTATTTTTCATTTGATAGAGCATTTCTGCTCTACTAACAGCGTATTCAAATACTAATAGGAACTCACAAATACTAAGCAAATATACTTACAAGAAGCCACTAATATTATTATTATTTAGAAAATACTAATGTTGATTAGTAATTAGCAACTTTATAACGAAGAGGTGGGTTAGCTGGCATTCTGTGATGAGTGATGGGCAGTCTGTAAAATAAAATAAATTAATAAATTAATTGCGAAATATATCAATTAAAATAATAAAATTGTAAATGTAAATCACCAAACACATCAATTGAATAAGGCAGGGGATATGGCAAGTTCGTGAAGTGAGAACACTTTCGAAAGGATTCATAGGAAACACACCATGTAAATTTTTCATTACTTACTGTTTAAACCATTCCATTTATAAAGTTCTTCATGGAAGTCTAATATCAAGCCATCTCTTCGAGCAACCTCTTACCAACTTGTCGTTAAAGTGTTATATTCGTCTCCTTCAAAGAGATCATAAACTTTGGCATTTGAAAGTAAAATGTTTATGCGTTCCAAAATATGATGAACCAAATTTTTTCACTTTTGCAACCTTCTCTTCTTAAAACTGTTCTTAAATCTTCATTGAAGTCTTCTCCGGTATATTTGTTATGTACTTTAATTTGGAATACACTAAGTCGGTTCATCCATGCGACAAACATCGAAAATGTAGTTTTTCTGATCCACTGACACATGACCTGGCGTCTGTCTGAATATGAGATCGATACGAAGAACATCTAATGCATCAATAAATAGTACAAGTTAAAGACTTAAAGTTTCAAGTTGGTTCAAATTAGGGAAATTTTTAATCACCATGACATCATTGTTAACGTCTATCCATTTCTTTGTCAGTGAAAAGATTATTTTGGAATAATCATAACACTTCGTGGGACAAATGCGTACTAATTCTTCAAGAGATAAGGCTTCCATAGGTTTGATAATTTCATATATACACTCATCCATAGGGTCAATTCACGAGGTGAATAAATATATTGGGTATGAATGTCAGGAGCGAATCGTTTTTGTGACATAAGAGAAAATTCCACCTTTGATGCGGTAATTGATTCAGCAATAAGTTCAGAGAACAGGAACAAGTTTTAATATAGCTCTAACGAAAGTACCAAAAAAATATAATTAAGAGAAATTTCACCAGGAAAATCAACCACTAATAATGGTGCATGACGAAGAAATCTGTGGGTCTTTGACACTTTTGATCTAAATCAGTAAACGAGAAGTCCATAAAAGACGTCAACAAACCAAAGAGCAAAATTAGTACAAACAAGAAGCCACGCAATATATCAAATAAACCAAAGAAACAAAGAACAACATAAACACCTGAAACAAAGCCAAATACCAGAACTGATTCTTAATAAGCGAAATTGAGGTGCTACAAAAAGAAATGATTAAAGTAGGTGATAGGTTTCAGTATAGATTCTAGAATTAAAGCATTCTTGCAATGATAATAATTTGAAGATAATTATAGAGATAAATTTTAAGCATAGGTTCTAGATAACAATGATACTCGTTATAATTATGATAATAGTTTTTTGCAATAATAATAATTTGTTTATCATTTTCGTTTCTTGAAATGATGATTCGTTTGTTATCATATAATAATATTTCTTTGTAATATTTTTATAATAACGAGTAAACAAGTAAGAGTTATATTTACCCATAAGCTTCTTGATAGAAAATGGTATTTTGATAATAATTTTTGATAAAAAAAAAAAGTTTTTTTATGAGCAGAAATGAGATTTTTTGATGTAAATAAATAGTTTTTTTTTTGATAAAGAAATAGTTTATGAGTGGAAATATCAAAAAAAAATGGGTATTTTTTTTCATGGGAAAAAATGAAAAAAAAATCAGAAGAAGATAAGACTTTTATTTATAAGAAATGATGGCTACACAGATAAATAAAAGATCAACTTCGAATTCTGTTTTTAGATTTTGACGAAATAATTACGCAATATTATTGTAAATATGATATAAGTTTAGTTCAAATAATATATTTAATAATCTATAAGTTTCGGCTAATTTAATATTTTATCCCTTTTTTGTATATAGTTATCGATCTTTATATTGATTTATATAAAATTAATGAAAATTGTTAAAGCTTGCCAGTGGTTAGTGTCACCACCAGGCAAAATTAAATTTACGTGGGCAAGGTTAGAGTAAGGGCTTGATCAGGGAATTATGTAATTTTGCCTGGTGATGACAATCACCACCGGTGAGCTTTAGCAATTCAATTTTCATAAGATAAATAACGAATAAATAGTAAATATAAAATTTATATTTATTATAGAATATAAAATTTAATAATATAAAATAAAATAAATATAAAATTTATAATAATTAATGATTGAATTAGTTTTTCTAAAATATATTTTCTTTATAATGTGTTACATGAAAACCAATTTATATCCAAGAAATCAATTAATGAATTTTCAATAAGCCAAATTCTCAACAAAAACGAAAAATTATATTGAAAAGGTGATTAAGGAGTTGAAGGAGAAGAGAAGAAAGAAAAAAAGGAAAAGAAGTGAAGAAGGTGGGAAAGTTGTGTTTTAAGAAGAAGAAAGTAGACGATAAACACGAAGGTGGGGTCTAAAGTTGAAGGGAGAATAGGGGTAACGTGGAATTCAAAACTTGAAGAAGTTTTTTTAAATTAGAAATAATTGATGATGTAAGTGATAAATATTAAATAGCTTTTGATGAAAGTTATTGGTCGGAGTTGATGGAAATGTATTTATTCTCTCTTTTTATTTTGCCTGTAATAATAATAATAGGATAATAGGTAATGATAATTAATAATAATAATTAAATTCTAATTCAGCAATATAGGTTTCAATGGTTTCAATATATGAATATATAAGATTAAAGATGGAAAACGTGATTTAATTCCAATATGTGAATACAATGGATTCACATTAGCCATCCAATTAGTGACAAAAATTCATTTCATTTTGGTAGGAGATATAATGAGATCAATAGAATTATTGGCTTATAAAAAACCGGTGGAGTGTGGTGGTAGAAAGGCTTTAGAATTCGATGAATTAATGCTATCGAAGCATTAAATAATGATAAATTCATTGCGTTTCGAAGAAATGTTGATATTTCAGATGTTTGTTAAAAGTGAAATCGGATGTGGTGGAATTTATAATTATGGATTCTATTAGATTTAGATTGATCACATTATTATATTTATTTAATATTTATTTATATAAAATATTCATTTAGGTCATCGGCAGCAAATTTATCAGAACCAATAATATCTCGAGTATTATCCCTATCAGTCAAGAACAATCTGATAAATTAAAAAAATTACAAGATGCGTATCAAATTTATGTTGGTCTGGATATTTAGACGTAAGTGTATTCTTGTATATTATTTTATATTATTGATATCATTGTATATATTGTATTTTATGGTGTATTATTATTATGTCTAACATTCTATCATTATCATTAAATAGTTGGCGAAGTATAATAGATGAAGAAAGCGAATTACGAAATTTTATTGATGGCGACATATTTCAATAATACATTGGCATAGACTTAGTTAATTAATAATTATTATAAGTGAATCCTTATATATATTATACTCACATACAATATGTCACACATACACTACATTTTATTAAGTAGCAATTTTGGTCATTTTTTCACAAATAATAAAAATGTAATAAAAATGTAAGCTACTCGCTCATAAAAAATAATAAAGTGGATGTTTCAGCGCTCCCATGAAGGCACAGTTAGACCATTCTACTTGGAATATCCAAATCCAAAGATGTAAAAAAATGTATTTATTATTGACTTTATTATTAATTTATAAGGACAAAAGGAAATGAAAAAATAGATAAATTTATTCAAGATGCGTAACTAAATGCAGGATAATTTGAGAAAGAAATAGAGTGAATCCCTTATCACAAATTTAAAGATATTAAAGAAATTGTTAAAGGTGGTTTTGGTACAATAAGTAGATGGATGGATATACTAAGAGATGGGGTATTAAAATAAAACAGGTAAACTTGAAGTGGCATTAAAAAAATTTGATATTTTTGAAAATCCAGAATTCTTAAATGAGGTAAAATATTTTTTGAATTATTTTTTCGAATATATAATTTTAATTTATAAAAATACATAATATACAGTAGATGGCAATTCACTTGATGCGTTATTGTTTCTTGACTTTGGCCTTTTTGGCACTAATAACTCCATCCGAATTTATGTAATAGATCCCGAAACCAATAAATATATAGATATATGGATAATGGAAATCTTAGAGATCATTTAAGAAATAATTTTGATAATATTAATTGCGAAGAAATTATTTTATTAAAGTGAGTTAGCATATAGATCAAACTAATTTCACATATCTAACATTGTACATCAGGATTTTCGCTAGTTAGTTACATTTATAGTTTCATTTGTCATGATCCTATTGAAGATCTTTTTAAATGGTTAAGTGAATCGGATTCGTTCAGATCCTGCAATCGGGCATGAATTAATATATTTTGAATTTCTGATACTAACCTAATGGAGACTGGGCTATTATAATTATTAATGATAATTGATTATTTAATGGTAATAATTATTATTACTATTTGAGCGATTATTAATTATTAATTATTACCAATTATGAGAAAGAAAATGGTTTCGGCGTTTTTTTGTTTACCAATTCACCCATCGGATTTATCAAATCTGATAATTTCATATTTGCGATTGTAGGTTTATTGACTGATAAATTAATAAACATAAATGTGTCATCATAATATTTATTAATGCAATCTGTTTCGCGATCAGTTAGGTTGGAAACATTTGAAAGAATACTTTGTTTATTAATAGGATTTTGTGATGGACAAGTTTATCTTTTATATTTTGAATCAAGTTAATGCTCTAACGTGTATAAAATAATAAAATAAAAAAAATATTGTACCAAACATGCGATTGTCACAATTGTCTCATTTTAGAAGCTATAAAAGCTGCCATCATAATGAGAATAAAGATGGAATTAGTATATTACATAAAAACATTTTTCTCTTTATTTTCTAAGATCTATTCTATTCTATTATCTCCTAAATATTTAATCACTCGAATCTACATCATAAATTATCTTTCAATTTAATATTCATGAATCAAAGGTTACATCATCTTTCTTTACAATTTATTTATTGGTTCCTTACATCTCATTAGTTATTAATGAATTGAAAATTTAAAAATTAAATAAATAGTTTTATATATATAAATGTTATTTTTTTATTTTCGATATTATTTTCTGATTTTTTAATTTATGTTTTATTTAATGATAAAGAAATAATGGGAAAACGTGACATTCCGTATCACGGAATCGTAATTAATACAATGGATCAACTATGACGTAAATATGAATAATCAGAATCACGGGATTCAGGATCAGGATCAACGATCACGTAAATATAAATAACAATAAACAAAATAAACAAACGAAAACTTCTCTCTTAAACCTTTGATAAATTTAAAAAACCTTATACAAGTTATTTTAGTTAGTTTAGCTTGGAAAATGCCGTTGGATAGATATAACCGCCACTTATCCCATTCCGTTTCGCCTTATTACCGTCGCCAATCTTCTGTTCCTTCTGGTGCTTCCGCTCATACTTTATCTTCTGCTTCCGTTTCTAATACTTCTTTTGTTCCTCCTTGTGCTGCTTATCCCGTTTATACTTTATCTTCTGCTGCCGCTTCTAATACTGCTTCTTTTGTTCCTTCTATTAATACTAATTATTGTTGTTCTTATTATTGCGACCCTTCTTATTCTTATGCTATTCCCGATTTTGTTAACTCTCCTTATTTTACTCCTTCTACTTATGTTTCTCCTGCTTCTTCTATTGCTTTGCCTAGTTCTTCTTCAATTACTTCTATTTCGCCTACTTATTTTTCACCTGCTTCTTCTACTGCTTTATTAACTGCTGCTTCTTCCACTACTACTACTTCTACTAATACTTCTTCTGCTGTTCCTGTTGCCACTAACTTTGCTAATTCTGTTAATTCTTCTTCAACTACTACTACCACTACTAACTCTACTATTCCTTCTACATTTTTTGCTACTAATAATTTAAATACTTCTTCTTCCACACAAGCTAGCCCCATGAGTTCCAGAGAAAGTAGTGTGGCTCTTGGTGACAGGTAATATATGATTTATAACACATTAATAAGATTGATTATTTTGTATATTAAATTTAATAATCATTATTATTATATTAAAATAGAGTGTCACACTATGACTCCACCTCTGCCATATCAAGACATGATGCTTTGAAATCTGTCTTGACCTCTCCTGATATTGAGCTCTATCCTCCTCAGGTTGTCAATAGAGCACAATTATCTGTAATTAGACACCGTATGTAAAAATATTTATTATTTTCATTAATTTAGAATAATAATTATTTAAAATAAATATTTATTAAAATTATTTATTATAATAGGACGAAAAATAAATAACAGATATACTCCTTACATTAGTTCAGGCTTGAATGAAAGGTATGAAATTTTATTAAAATTGATGAACTTAGATTTATTTCATTATTTTAAATGAATTATAATCATTTAAATATACAAAAAGGAGTATGCAAGATCATTTGGAAATGGCAGAGGATGTATGTAAACATTACATCCCTAAACCTGCAGTGAGTCTTCATCTCTGGAACCGGCCTTCAAGAGCAGACCGGGTTGCTCTTCGAAAGAAGAATACTGGAATCAAATTTAGGGATGGGTTTATTAAGCATGCACGATACCCTGCATCTTATAAACCCTGTTATAATAACCTATACGAACAATATGCAATTGAACGATTAGGAAGAGATGACCAAAGATATGAAAAAGTGTATGTTTATTATTAATATTATTGTTATTATTGTTATTATTATTGAAATATTTATTGGATAATTTTTAATTTATCTATTTTTAGTGAATGGGAAGCTATAGGAGCAAAACGATCTGTCTTCTCCAACCCTAAATTGAATTCCAGCGAACATTTGGAAAATTGCAGAAATCGCTTGAATTTTGGAAACTCAAGAAACATAACCACCCCAAACTGAAGAAGTAGAAACAAGGATTTGCAGTATTCAAGTCTTTTATATATCTGTTTTATTATAAGCTCACTAACATTACTAATATAAGCTTTACTTTAAAAAAAAAATGTTAATTATCTACTAACAGTTTCATATTTTCAGTGTAAAGACTAATATTACCAGCTAAGTAAATTTCCATTATTTTCATTTTATGAGAATTTACTAATTCCCTTTCATAATTTCTATTTTATAGAATTTTAAGTCAACGATATATGAAATTGAATATCATGAAGCAAATGATGAATTATTTATAATATATAATGATCTTTATTTGAGATCTTTATTCTGATGCTTCAAACTTTTTTGAAATTATGAAAGTAATTATATTTGACAATTATTTGAATTTTTTTCAAATCTATCTAAGGTTGATAAAAAATAAAATGAAATTCATTTTACATTTATTATTTTATAATAAAAATCAAAATTTAATATGTTATGAACAATCCGTATATTTCAATTAGTCATAATATCCATAACTGGGTGAAAATAAAAATTAACTCAATAGATATTTTATTTACAATCTTAGTTCATATAATAAAATGATACAATTTTTTACTATTTTTATTTTACTCATTCCCAAAATCATATCCTAATTTCTTGAAAAGTGTCCACAAACAACACAATTATGCTTAAAGAGACAGAGAAAGGAGTCAAAGTTAAAATGTATACTATTCATAATATGATGTTTCGGAACAATATAAATATAATATTGTCCTATTTTGACAATTTGGACCTTCGAGATTGCTTTCGTGACAAATTAAATTATTAGATCTTTACAATCTTTACATTCAAGACGGCCAAAATACTATTACCATGGCAATTGCGAAAAGAATTATTATCAAACCGACCAAGGTAACTAATGTAAGACATTAAGGTTAGATTTCAGGTAGTGGTGACAAAAAAATCAAAGTTGCGCAACGTAATATAATTTATGATCTATGATTATGACAACATAGTTACATATGTAAAGTCTGGGTAATTGACCACGAAAAATTACATTTCCTTATTTTACAAGCTTGACTTTATTATAATGTAATTTTTTTTATTTTTAAAAAAAGAAAAATAAATAAAGATAGATTCTCTATAAATTTATTATATTATTATTAATTTTTTTACGCCATTTTTTCCCATGATGATGTCAACTTTTCATCAATTTCAAAAACTTTTTTCATTTTTAAGATTCACATATTGAAATCCACAAATTTAATTAATATCTCCCATTTTTAAAATTTTACAAAATACACATGTTATTTCCTTGTCCCGAATAATAAACTTTTCATGATTCCTGATCAACGTGAGAAGAAAAAGCCGTACCCGGAGCAAATATTATTGGCAACCCTCATGAAATTTTTATAAGTACATTCCGCATTAACCATTGGATTGAATGATAAGATGCTTATTTAATTCACTCATTCCTCTTAATACATCATCATTAAATACTCCACCTTTGGTGGATAATCCTATTAAAGTGGTAGGTTTCACGTTGTCGATTACTTCTAATAATGATTTATATTGTTTGCCATCATTTCCAGATTTGGCAAAGTATACTTAATGCATTGGAATGAATAAATTGGGAGAATCAATTGTGAATAAATGGTATAAATTGTGAATAAATAAATTGTGTGGAATAAACTTGCATGAATGAATTGTGAGAATAAATATTTTTCTAAATTGGTAGATTTCAAATGTAATTGTTGTACGGCACTTTTTTTTGCAGATCGAGATTTCCACATAAGACCGGAAGGTTTTATGTGATCCGATTTTAATAATTAAATAATTAGATTAGTTTAGTTACTGTACATAAATTATTCATTTTTTAAATAAAATGAATATGAAATTAATTGATATTTTGCTTTCATATCTAAGCAATTTAATGTACATCAGTGCAGATTTATTTATTGACTTTTTTTTTTAAAAAAAAAGAAAACTTCTACTTACATTATAAACTATAAACAACGAAAAATGACTAATTTATGCCAAGATGCAAAATGAGTATTGATGCAAACTGTACATTTAAACACATTTAACAATAAGTTTGATAAATGGATAAGTAAAAATGTCATAATAGATAAATTTATTCAAGATTTTGATAATCAAAGTAAAATAATAGAATGGAAATCTTAAGATTCAAGATGTTAAACAAATAGAAGAAGGTGGTAATTATATTTTGAAAAGGATGAATTTGTATAAATATAATAAATTACTTCAGACTATAATTTTCTATATCCCAAATTTTTTCATTAAATAAAAATAATGTATTTCTTAGACTTTAATTTATTCATTCCTATCTTTTGACCTGATCCTTCATTTGCACATTACATCATCCCTAATAAAGCCCAGGCATTCATTATACATTATAAAATTTAGATTGACTAATTAATATTATCTAATTAAAATTTGTGATTGCAAGTACTATAGATAATTTTTACAATAAACTTTAATAATAACAAAGTTTTGATGATTTTTATTGAATGTAGTCAATAAAACTTGATTCATTTGTTTGCAGGAGATGCAGCTGGTTTTTATGTTGATAATAATATTTAACTAGAAAATAGGATTTTCATATTTGGGTTATAGTTCAGTTAAATTTTTCTGATGAAATTCCTATTCACCTTGCTTATACTTATTTGATGTTTTCTTTTGTTTTTACATTTAGATGACTCTTGATATATACTAATTTTCAAATTTGAAGAATTTTATGAACTAAAATAAATTTTGCAATATAAAATTATTGTTCTCTTCAGAATTGAAGTTTGAGACAATTTTAAATATGGGAAAAACACTAGTAAATGCGATGAATTATGTATTGAACTTATAAAGCATCTGGAATTGGTTATATATCTATATAAACAACAAATTTGTCTTTTTTTTATAAGATAAGATGTTATTGTAATTATTGTTTCTAATGTATTTTTTAATTAAATAATTTTATCTTTTTTTATTTTATTTTTATTTTTATTTGAAACTAATTTCTAAATGTATTTTTGCTTGACTGCTAAAAGTTGATTTGAATCTTTTATTTTATGGGATGGTCTTGAAGTATATCATTTACTTTTATTATCTTCATAAGATATTATTTAGTTTTGGATTTTTTTTTGAATGTTCTTTGTCTTTTCACTAATGTAACTCACTTTATAATAATTAAACATGCTCTAATTATGTATAATCTCTCTTTTATTATTTTTGTTATAATTAATTTAAGAAATAAAAGGTTTTGGTTTTAGGATAAATATTATTTAAAACAAAAATGAATTACATAATCAATATTGAAATATTGATGTGAAATAAGTTTAAATATGATATATTGATTCATAATATCACAAATATTTAAAGAGAAACTTCAAGGGCAAAAAAAAATTTCTTTTCAAAATTAAAAAAATAAAATAACTAAATAATTGCAAAATGAAATTTACTTCAAAATACAAAATTAGTACAAATTAAAAATTAACGATAAATATATAAATATATAAATCAAAAAAGATTGATTTCATCATCATCTGGAAATTTTTTTAGACATATATTTACATAATTATTATGGTACCTATGGAATAATACGGAACCATTTTGAACTTAAACAGTAATATGTATATCAGCAGATATCAGTGCTAAAAGGATAAAATACATGTCTTATTGTAGCAGCGAATTAGGACTTTCATTTGTCATAGGAATACCTTAATTAAAAATTCCTACCCATTCTACAAATTGTGATTTGATCAAAAAATGGATTTTTTTGATGTTAAAATTGCAAATATTTCTGTAATTTCTCTTGGAATTTTTACATAATTTGTAGGACAGGAATAAATCTTTGATTAAAGTGTTCTTATGACCAAACAAAAGCTCTGGTTCTGAGCTACAAGATGACATGTGTTTTATCCTTTTAGCACTGATATATGCTGATTTATTATGGTTTTAAAGTCAAAATAGCCCTGTATTTATTCTGTAACATGATGTATTGCCATAATAATTATGCAAATATATCCAAAAAAACTTTCTGATGATATTATTGATATATAAAATAGATAACTTATGCTTAATCAATTTTCATATTAGATATTAAAAGTTACAACTGATATTTGGTTAATATTCATATACAAACTCATAAAAGATGAATAAAATAAAAATTTATTATGAACAAATTTCTCATTAAACAACAATTTGAAATAACAATAAAATATAAAGAATTAATTAATTAATCTAATAAATATGAGTTATTTGAGAAAGCAGCTAACTCAATAATTGATAATATATAGAATATTCAATTGTTCTTATTCAATTATAATTATTATTATATTTATTATTAGGTGGGTATTAGGTAAAGCTCTCAATTGATTTGGTTCAAACCAAAACTGAACCACCAGTTTCAGTTCAGTTCAGTTTTGGTTTGTTAAATATACAAACTTAATATTTCCATTCAGATTCAGTTCGGCCTCAGTTTATTCATTGAAACTGAACAGTTTATATATTAATTTTGATCATCATGGTTTCACCATCTATTTTTACAAAGATCTAGATTTTTTTAACTGGACTATTTTTTATATAATTATAATGACCAAGATTATAAGTGATCCTGAATCAGAAAATTCTTAAAAAAACATAGAAAATAATCTATAAGTTTCTAATTAACCATTAGTTTCAAATATATCAAGAGAAACCAGTAATAGTAATTTAACAGAAGCAAGCAGTAGCAATTTAACAGTAATTGATAATAATAGTGATAATAGCAATAATAAAAAAAAGCTTCTATCTATCAGTTTTTTACTTTAAATAAAGAAGAAAATAGATACTATTGTAATCATTGCATGCATATGCTTTCAAAATTAATTTTAATAGTTTATTATATAACTTACAAAAATTTATTTTATAATTTAAAATCAATTTTAATTAATTTTGTATCCATTTTTCATTAATAAATATATAAGACAATTGCTAAAGATCAACAGTGGTAATCGTCACCACTGGGTAGAATTAAATTTATGTGGGCCAAGTTAGGGTTAGGGTTTGATCAGGGAATTATGTAATTCTACCCAGTGGTAACAATCACCACTGGTGAGCTTTGGCAATATCCAATATATAATCTTAACTGAATTGTAATGAATAAAATATAAAAAATATAAGGGTATTGCTCATTGGTGGTGATCATATTCAAACTAAAAAAAACTGGTTCAGTTCAGTTTAAACCAGTTCAGTTTTGGCTCAGTTTCAGTTTGAGTGTTCAGTTCTCAGTTTCGAACCAAAACTGAACTAGAGATTTTGGTTCAGTTTCAGTCTTACTGCTAAACTGAACCAAACTGAACCGTTTAGGAGCTTTAGTGTTGGGAGATGATTGTTAGGGTTTTGCTGACCTATCAATCATCAAAATCTTTTTATGATTATGTGAATAATAGCAAATGACATAACATATTTTTAAAACTGATATATAATAAAAAATTTTGCAAGAAAGACCTACCTAGAAGAATTATTTTTTACTAAAAGAATAGTTGAAAAACAGAAATTCATTCAGTGTTTCTTAAGTAATAAAGTTTTCAAGTAAAATAGATTACAGTGGTGTGGAAAAAATTCCTATTGTTATTTTGATTTGCAAGAGAAATTTACATAACATGTTGAATAGTAGAATTTAAGATTAATGAAAAAAAAGTCAAAATCAAAAAAGCACATAAAAATAATCAACCCATGGCCACAACAAAAACTAAATAGCTTTTGATATATTATGAAGGAATGCTTAAAATCTGCTCACGCAGAATTTTATTATTTAGTAAGTATTGAAACTTTCTTACAAAATATGATCACTTTGTATAACTTTATATGTGCATCATTATTTCACTGATAATTAGAGAAACATTTCATTGCTATTTTAAATAACAAATATTAAAAGACAAAGGACTTAAAAATAAACATGACCTAAAAAGAAATACTCTTATTTTTTTATTTCAATATTTATAAAACAAAAACAAAAAGTGAATGCAAAATATCAAAAAGCAGATTGCTATGATTAATTATAATTATAAGAAATAGAGAAATGTCTAGAAATATACTATTTTTTTGAGTAAATAGTAATAATATATTATTTATTTATACTTCAATAATTTATAAAGCTTTTCTATTGTATACAGATCTGAAAGTCTACAATAAAAAATTCAATATATTATTTACTGTTTATTGGCCAATCCTTTTCTTCAATAATGTTAATATAAAAAAAGGTGTCTTGTTTTGATAATATTGGTTATATGTGAAATTACCAAAAATTATTCAAATACACATTAGCTTTTGAACAAAATGATTATATAAAATTAATTCATTATAATAGCAATTAAACGATAATAAAAATAGTACTAGAGTATATAAAATATGAATTATTTTTTTTATTTTTTATTTTAAAACAATATCTTACCTTGAATTGATCAATTATTCCAGTTGTAGTCATAAAGGTTATTTTATAATATTCCCATAATTGAGTCCAACTATATTTTGGTAATTAATATGTGATCAATAAAATTCTTCAAATTAAGAAAACAAAGAAAGTTATGTTGCCCATAGTTTATTTATTGGTAGATAAAATTTTTGAAAGAAATCGTAAATAATTAAATTGATACATGAAACAGCTGGGATCTCTGGAAAGGTAATGAATTGTAAATTGATCAAACAATTTTTTATTTACAAAATACTCAAGGATGTATAATTAGTTAAGCATAGATTTTTTGGAAGTATGTCAAAGAGAAGGAAGAGAACTTTTAAAATATGCTTTACTAGACCATTTGACAACTCTTAAAACTTGTAATATGTGCAGGTTAGAACCAAAACTTGATCACTATCTTAAATTCTAAAAGAATTTTTTTAAATTTTTTATTTTTCATGCGTGGTATTTTTTCTAAACTCGTCATGTATTTTAAAAATGGTTTAGTATATAAAATTGAAATAAAGTATGGATTATGTATCAACTATACAATTTTTTAAAATCTACTAGCGTGGCGGTACCCCTAAAATTTGTGAGCAGGCAGGTAAAAATTATAATTAAATAGACCCTTTTATAAAATTGTTTTTAGCAATGTATTTTTAATAAGTAAAACTGTTCTAAAGCACAAAATGTAATAAAGAAGGTCATTATCAGGTGAAATTGTAAAGATCTATATTTGGTAGAAAGGAAATTAAAAATCAAATTGAATTTTTGCTGCAATTTTAAAACAATGTAAATTCCAATAAAACGCACTATTTTTTTAAAGTAAACTTTTACCCAGTTTGAAATTCTACATTTTAAATCCTGTACAGAATATACACAATTTAGAATTACATATGCAAAAAATTGAACCTTTTTTATGTGCGGAGTTTTCAAATTTTGTTCCAGCGCACATCTCGCCCATTAAATTTCAAATACTGCTTTTACCTACACGAACAAAAAAAAAAGTCATCTTATGGAATATGCCCAGAATGTAATCGAAAATTTACTGATTATCGTATAATTCGAAATATTTCCAAAATGATTTTAATAAAAGGAGAAGTAGAAATATCACAATATCTTATTCTTTATGCTCAACAAAATGCAACTAATAGGCATGAAGTAATAGAATGGATGACTTATAATAGATTTAAAGATATTAAAGAAATAGAAAAAGGTAGATTTTTTTAAATGAAATCGATTTCTACAACTCTTTGTGTACAAACTACTTTTATAACTGATATTAAACAAACTATTGTAAAACTAATTTTATTAAAAAAAAATATGATTCTATCCATCATTTCCAAGAAAGAAATTAAATAAGTAATATTAATAAAAATATTATTAAGTTATTCATTTTCTCACCCCATCTATAAATGGAATTTTTCTAAAACAAAAATTGAAGAGGTCTTAAACAAAATGGTAAATTAGAAAATGATGTATTTTTTTTTTACAATTTTTTCATCTGATACAATTTTTTTTCCATTTAATCGATGTCAATGAAAAATTTTTATGAAAATTAAATGTGGAAAAAACTCCCGTCTACTTATTCCTACTATTCATCTATTCATTCTTCAGTCTCTTCATTCAACTATTCAAAAATTCCAATTCTTAAATTCTTAAACCAAAGATTCAAAAATGAAGGTTATGAAAGTTTCGGTTAATTTATTATTCATTCGTCACTTCAAAACCACTCCCTCATCATGATCACTACAATTATTGATTTGTTTTTTAATAAATAAAATATAATTTCTGAAACAAATTATTCTTATAGAAATCATTGTAGTAAAGATTTGGAAATATTTGATGATTGGTATTCAATTTTTTCGTTTGAAATATCCATCCCATGTTGAAAATAATTAATTTAAAAAGGAATGGTAATATAAAATATAACAAGTAATTTATTATTTTTTTAGATCATCATTAGTTGATAAATTATCAAATGAATTTGACCATTAATTAAAAAAAAATAATGTAAAAAATAAATTTAATTATTTTGATTTTATAAAAAATTTTCTTCGTCCGCTTATATATATGAAAATATCGCTTAAAAGTAACACATTTATCTTGGTCAATTTTTGATTACAAACAATCGTTCTTTTAAATCATATTTTTCACA
Organism: Diversispora eburnea; assembly: GCA_910592015.1. NCBI lineage: Eukaryota > Fungi > Glomeromycota > Glomeromycetes > Diversisporales > Diversisporaceae > Diversispora > Diversispora eburnea. The sequence goes on along the minus strand of CAJVPK010000199.1, from coordinate 23,539 downwards.
TATGAACGTATTTCAATTATTTTATTTGTGCAATCAAATTGAAAAGGTGCAATTCGTATATACATTTTTTTTTAAATTGAATATGTGAATTTCAATAAGAAATTATCTATCTCCACGATCTCCATGATCTCCAGGTATTTCAAGAATTCCCGAAATTTTAATTTCTTTTTCATTTTTTTTACGCAAAATAAAAATTATAACAAAAATACCGGCAATCACAACCACTGCACTTATACCCAATCCAATTCCAATCGTTAGACCTTTTGGTGACTTTTTTGCAGTTAGAGTATTAGTACTTGTACTCTTGCTAGTACTTGGACTACTCGTGCCAGTATTTGTACTACTCGTAACAGTATTCGAATTAGTACTTGTAAAGTTATAAACAGGAGGATTAAAACTTGTAACCCATTTATTGCTTGTAATATCATAAAGATATACTTGAGAATTATATATTTGACAATCTGAGTTATATCCTATAAAAATTAATAAAATTAGATTAAATATATTATCAATGATAACAAACAAAAAGGAAATTTCGATCTACTTACCAAATGCAATTATCATATAATTAAAATATAAATTTGCAGAATGACCATAAATAGAAGGTGGAGAATTAAATTTGGAATTACTTGGAATGGACCATTCATACGGAGATTTTTTTGTATCTAATACAGCAAGGCTTGGGCTAGCACTAGCACTATTATCCGTAAGACCCCCAAAAATAATAATATATCCATCTGTTGCTATATAAAATATTTAATTTAATTTATGTTTCAAAATAATAAATAATTCGGATACCTACTTAATACAGTAGAAAACCAATGTTTAAAGTCAATATCGTCTCCAGTGGCATTCTTAAAATTAAATATGATAAAATTTATAAGTTATTATATTACATTTATTTTGTATAAATGAATGTCTATTACATACCATATATGACCATTCAAATTTTTTGTATCAAAGAGTTTTATCTATTTGATAATAATTAATTTTTATGAAGATAATTTAAATATTTTAAAAATTCATATCTAAATTACGTACACTTTTCATTTTTACACTAGTATAATTTGTTCCACTACTTTCTTGTCCACCAATATAAACAATAACTCCATTTGATAAAAGACTAGCCGAATAGTCAAAAGTTGGTAAAGGAAGATTTTCAGATATGCTTAGAGTTTTCCAAGTCAAAGAAGAAGTATTCAATGTATTCATATCATTGTATAGGGTGTAATTATATGCGGATGGCATGGTGACATTAACTCCACCAAAAATATATATAATTCCTGAATTGTCAATTACTCCTTTAATTTGTTGCCTGTGAGGAATACTATCACCAATGATTGATGGTGTGGTCCATTTGGAAGTAGAGTAATCATATGTAAAAACTTGTTTTGAAAAATCATAATCGAGTTTACCTGCACCTTTATTTCTTATAAAGCCACCAATTAGAAATATTGTAGAATTATCTAAACTGACAATAGTAGTTGAATGCCAAGTATCAATAGGAAGATCTCCATCCGGAATCAAAGTTCATAATAAATTTGTATTATCAAATAATTTTGATAAATCCAAATAGAATAATTCATGCGTATCTGAACTTTGATTTTTAAGTCCAGCCAAAATTAAGAGTCGATCATTGATTATTACACTATCATGAGAGACTCTTCCAGGTGGGGAATAGCATAAAATTGAGTTAATTAAAAAAATAACGTAAAAAATTAATTTAAATGAGAAATACATCTTTTAATACTTGAAACAATAAGTTTTCCGAAATTATGGAATGATTTCATAAAAATTTTTTCCTTTTTTTAATTTATGAAAAACGTTAAACAGTAACACATGCATTTATCAGATAAACAATTATTTTCATAATGCTACACTATCAAATGACTTTAATAAGTCAATTGATTGATTATTCTAACCAACAAAGATTAAGAGTTGAATTATTACACTGGCTCATATGGTGCAAAAAATAAATTTAAACAATAATTTAACGATGATTTTTTGAATGATAGAATGATTTTATAGAATTTTTAAAAAGAACCCGAAAATTGAAAAAAATTAAAGAGAATAATGGAAAAAGTAAAGAGAATATTGAAAAAATTTAAGAAAATAATGGTAAAAGTAAAGAGAATAATGAAAAAAATTAAAGGGTGGACTAACGAAACAACTTCGAGAAAAAAGGAAAAAATAAATTCCGTTTTGTTATGCATTGTACAATACAAATAAAATTTGTTATTTTATTGATTTGAGTAATTGTGATAAAATAAAACATAATTAAATCTTTAATGAATTAATTGACGTCCCCTTAAAAATTTTTATAACAGATTTTCCAGCCTTTTTTGTAAATAAAATTGTTACAAAAGTACAACATTGGACGTGTTGTCCGGATACTACCATGTCAAAATACCAAAAGAAGAACGACCAGAAATGGCGTTCGGAGTAAAAGGAATGAAAATATTCCAGCATAAAGTAATGTCATTTGGAATAAAAAATGCACCAGCAATATACCAAAGAGTAATGGAAGAAATATTACGAGAATATATAGTACAAGAACAAGTACTTGTATATATAGATGACATAATAATAATGGCCAACGAAAAGAACAAAATGATTGATCAGATAAAACAAATAATAGAAACTCCAAAGGAGGAAAAAATAAAAATAAAACTTTCAAAATGCAGTTTCATGAAAAAAGAAGTTGAAATACTTGGATGGATTGCATCATATCAAAAACAAAGAATACATCCTAAAAGGATAAAAGCAATAAAAGAATGGGAATGGCCAAATAACCTGCATGGTTTCATAGGAGTCATAAACTTCCTACATGAATACATACCAAATGCAGCGAAGTGCATACAAGATATAAATAAAGTAGTAACAAAGAAAACGAAGACCGGAAAAATAATGAAGAAAGCCGAAAGAACAACGGAAGACAAAGAGGCAAAAGAAGCCTTTGAAAGGTTAAAAGAAATCATAACGGAAGAACCATTTTTGAAAAATTTAGAATGGGAAAAACCAGTAGAAATATATACCGATGCAAGTGAAACAACAGTAGGAGGAGTAATCATACAAGAAGGACGTGTGGTATGTTACCATTCAAAATCATTAGGAGAAACAGAACAACGAAGAGATATAATAACCAAGGAAGCAATGGCAATAAATGAAATGATTAAGGAAAAGTATCAGTACTTAAACTTCAACAAAGGGTATATTACACTATATTACGATAATCGACCATTGGTGGATATGATAAAAAGTGATCAGATTAACAAAAAGGAAGTACATGGGAAGGTATTCAATATATTGTGGCGGTCTGTCTTGAACAGAGTGTAAATTACGGCAATCAGTCTCACTAAATCGAATTTGTTTCACATCCTTAGCGTACGTAACACTTCGAAACTACACTATACTTTCCTGTTAGGTTTCCCTACCTAATTTCGCAGGTCGTACGTAATATTTCGCAACTGTATACTATCCCAGTCAGGCTACAACCTGATTACGCCGGTCAAGTACTACAGATATTCTTAAACAACTACACACACTGGCGTGATCTGAAGGTACGTGAGCAAGTGGAGTAAAAGTATCTTTACCAACTTGTTCCGCAAACTTTCGAATCTTAGGTTTTGACTTTATGCAGTAACCTTAATCAAGAAATTAAAGGGTTTATCAGGTTTATTACAAAATTGGTAATAGATGTATTACGGGCTGTTAACCGTTTGTTACGAAATAAAGTTTTATTAAGTTTTCCGAATTATTAAAAAATATTTTAATTATTCAAGAAATTATTATTATAACTATTATTATCATAGTATAGATTTTACCCAATTGTTATTCCTTTTTCGGTGAAGTCACGGCACAAAATACCTTCACCCAATTGGGTAGTATTGGTAAGTTCTTAAGTTCAATCAATTGCCAACAATACTCTTTTTTGGGAAGATCTTCGTGACCCGAAATGGAAAAAAAAAGGTCAAGAATTTATATACACGGTACATGATCATGACCATTTAGAAGAATAACCTCCACCCACCCAAAGAATAGCGGGTGTTTATATAATTTCTGAAATTTTTAAAAATAGTAAAAAAAAATATTTTTTTTTACTATTTAATAAATCTATTTTTATAAAAAATTTATTACTATTTTTATCGCTTAAAAATAAATATAAGCGATTTTTTATATATTTATAGTGATTATCAAAAATCATTTTCGGTAATCATTATAAAAATAAATTTACTAATGTCAATTCTAATCTTATTTATGTGTTGGATACCCCAAAAAAAAATAAATGGCCAGTTAATATAATAAAATGTATAAGAAAATTATATAATATTATTTCCCATCTATATTATTAAGTTAAAATTATAAATAATCAAATTAAAGAATGTTATAAAAAATTAAATAATTCATTTCTTAACATAATTGTAAGGTGACTTAAAAATATAAAATAATGTAAAAATAACTTTATTTAATATAAAAAATAAAAAATCAATTGTTTAAATGATAACAATAAAAATAGTACATACAGATGAATTTAATAATATAATTTGCTAATAAAAAAAAATTAAACAATTAAATAATTTAATAATAAATACAAGATTTTAATATCGAAAGAAACATAATAAATCAAAATTTATTTTATAAATAAGAAAAATACGATATAAATATTACTATAATCATTAATAAATATACGAATGGATGTATTTTTCTGGAAAAAAAAAACGTAAAAATTAATTAAAGATTTTGTACATGAATAAAAAAAAAAATAAATACACATTAAAATACTTACGAATTATTTACTGGTTTTTTAAAATAAGGTCTTCTCATTTTACCTACTTCCGTCCACTCTAATACCTCCATGTGTTCATTATTAAGGGGTAATGTTTTGCCTTTAGTTGTTATAAACGAATATGAGCTTTTGGTAAAATCTAACGAAGGTAATAAATCATTAGAGGAATTAAAGGAGGAGGACGTAGTGTGCGATATAAGCTTTTTAATGTATTCGCCAATATGTTGAGTCGATATTTTCGCAGGTTTGGAAAAATCGAATAACTTTTAGGTGCACATAATATAAGTAAAAATTAGATTAAATATACTTTATTCTTTATTTATATAATTTATACTGTATAATACTTCATAGTTTAAAATACCTGAAACACGTGAGGCATATCTTCGTAAATTTCCAATGTAACATTAGTTGGCGTTTTAAAAGGTGATCGTTCGAATTTTCCTGCATTATATGTGGGTAATTTATATTTATCGGGTTGACTTGCTTTGAATGAGAAATAAATTGCTTCATCGCGAAGTTTTTCGCAATCTCCAGCTTGCTATTAAAAAGACACGTGAATAACATATTAATAGCATGATGAAGAAGAAAATACAATATTTCTTTTTATATCTTTTATTTCACTTTCGGTAAACTCAAACACTTACGATTAACATGGGAGGTAACCCTGCTAAACTTTCTGCACATATTGGACTAACAAACTGTATTCCCAATGCTTCATTGTTTACATACAGATGCATTCTTTCATCGCAATTAAATGATTCATCCCAAATTGGAGATTGGGTTTCTGATTTTATACGGCTCGATAATTTTTTAGCTTTTCTCTTATATTCATTAAAAGCAGGTGAAGGTGGAAGATCACCGAAACAATTTGGGATGTAATCAGTGTGATCAAAACGAGGATCCAATCTTGAAGGCATGCTATGAGTTAAGTCTACCCATGGAGACTTTTAATAAGAAAATTTATGAATTAAGTCAAAATAAAATGAAATAAAAATAAAATAAAATGGAATAAAAAATCACCTACCAAACAAACCGATCCAGCCATCATCGGTAATCCAGTATCTCTAAGTGTTAATAAGGTGGCTAAAGCTAATCCACCACCAGCACTATCCCCCATAATAACAATTCTTTTAGGATCAATTGGTTCAAAATCGGCGTCTTCTGGAGGATTGATAAGATAGAGATAGGCAGCTATCGTGTCATGTAATCCAGCTGGAAATTGACTTTGAGGGGATAATCTATAATCTATTGCTAAAAGGTAATAAAAAGGAGGGATGGATTTAATTATTTCTGTGACATGATGTGTTGATAATTATATTAATTAAAATTAACACTTGCCAAATACTAATGCATCGGTTTCTTTAGCTAAATTAGTAGTGATTGGTCGATGAGAATCTATACCACAAATGCAATAGGCACCTCCATGTAAATAAAGTATTACTCTTAAATTTTCTTGGCTTCGTTTAAATCCTTGTTTTTTAGAATAAATCCATTTGGCATTTAATACTTTATCATCATTTTCAAATTGTTTCCATTCATCATCTAATATATGTTCATACTCTTTGATAACCTGTTCAATATAAGGTTGAGCTTTTTTCCTAAATTGGTTTGGAATTACTATTTCATCTTCTTTAAATTTTTTAGATAAGAAGGGACCTTTTGCAGTGACTTTTTGAGAATATTCAACAGTTTTTGCGACACTATTTTCAAATAAAACTTTTAGGGCTACAACAAATATATGGAATTGAATATCCCAGGATGGTTGTGGAGGACCTTTTACAAAATGATTAACGATAGTGGAAGCAAAAGTCGGAGTAAGGGAAAATAAAATTTTAAACGATTCTAACATATTTTTTAATTAATTTAAACAAATAATAAAATATATATATCAAAGAAATTTGGAATTAATTTTATTCTTCATTTATTGAAATTTTATTTCGATAAAAAAAAAAAGTTTATTTTATATTAAGAATTTGTATAATATGTGTATCTTTGTTTTATCCATTAAAAGAAAGATCTTATACGAAGCTTGATTAGATAAGTAATTATATAAATCGGGGAAAGTCAATTTTTTGTATAACCTTTATTTTTTGTATTCGCACGTGCGTTTAAATTAATTACTAAATTAGAATTCTAAATAATCGAGATTATTTGGTTAATATACTATGATCTAAACATAAATAAACAAATATGCAATATATGCATAAAGCAGGTACACCGAAGTATAACTACTTTGACTAAAAACTATAATCATTTTAATGCTTGATATGTAGTAATTGCTATATAGTAATAACATTATTATTTTTTATTACTATTGTTACGAACCAAATTAAATAATTTTAATTGCTATCAATCGGAGCATTAAAAATTTTAATTTTTTTACTGAATGAATATTTTGAAAACTCAATTGTTTATAAAAGATGAAAATTAAAATATTTTAATCGATTTTTAAATATAAATAAATTTTAGTCAAAGACTGAATTTGAAGGATTTAGTTAATCTCAAACCCACAACAAAAATAATATTAATAATTATTATACATCAAATATTCAAAACCGAAAACACTTCCCAAATCATAAAAATAATCTAACTTTGATTTCTTTATGAATTTAAATCATTTTCTGAACATTGACAATGGGATCAGTTGAAATGTTAAATGGTAGAAATAGTAGTGGACGGGATTCAATAATAAAAGTAATAATAGTAATAATAATTATCATTATATGATGACAATGTACTCAAAGGAAAAAAATAGATTTTCAAAATTGGAATAGAAAATATTCGTGTGTAATAAAATTTGAAAACAAAGTATTTGTTTTTTTGAGAAAATAAGAGAGGTTGTTTTAATTAAAATTTGTCATTTTTTTTAAGTAGAAAATAATAATTATAAATTTTCTCTTATCTAATGTAAAGAAAATAACTTCATTATGAAAAAAAATGATATAAATAAATAAAAAAAATTATGTAGGTTATTATTTCTTTCTTCTCTCTTCATCTTTTCTCTCCGTACGAATATAAATATATGTACTTTGATTTATATGAATTAGATTTTATAAGAATTTAAAGAACTGAATTTTGAGGTATATAAAAGTTGATTATTTAATCTTTAATTAATACACTTTTTTTTTTTTTTTTTTTTTTTTTTTAATAAAACATTTAAACTATCATTTCTAGTAATTTTTTAATAACTTTCGAATAGAAATATGCTACAGTGAGTGGATTCCAACGACAAATTTTACACTTTCACATTTTAAAAACTTGAATTTTTTTTTTTTAGAACGGAATTATTAATTACAAAATTTGGTAAAAAAAAAAATTTTTTTTATTTATTTTCTATATTACAACCATTTCTGTTTTCGATTCTATTACTATTTCTTCCATTATTTCCATCAATTTCAGATTATATTTCTTTTTCAACATTATTTTCCTACAATTTTATTTATTTTTTAGATGTTATTGCTGTCTCCTGACTATGCTGACTTGTATATCGGGATATCCAATTATTTGTAGTCTCTAGTTATTATTTATAAAAATGTTCGTAGATCTCCGAAATTTATAAAAATCGTAATAAAAGCCGATCCTCCTTTCTTACCAGTTATTTTATACATTTTCGAACTTGTTTTCTTTCATCCTTTTGTTGTCGCGTCTAGACACATTTTTCCTATTCTTAGAAGATGACACACAAGGATGAAAGATAACGTACAAGGATGAAATACTTCGTACAAGGATGAATAATCTGTCATCTAGATGGTAGCACACTCATCCTGGTAACATTGTCATCTTACTGTCATCTCCCGTGACTTCCGCAACATTTCGAAATCCCGTGCACAACTTCTCAAAAAATTCAGACGCTGGTAGCCTCACAAATTAATAATAGAACCATTTATAATTACTATCTTATAAAAACTATTTGTAATAAAAACTATTTTTAATAAAAACTATTTTTAATAATAATGAGTGTGGTAACAATTAAACCTCAAATAATTAAAGAAACCTTTACTATTATAACAACTTCTTTAATAACTAACTCCTATACAAGCGTCTCAACCCAAACAGCTACTGAAAATAAAGCTGTCCCCGGCGGGCTGGACAAAGACTAAACAATAACAGAAATAGGAAGTTTAATAGGAATAATATTCTTTATATCAACAACACTTGGAGTATTATACAAACGACTTAAAAATAGAAAGGAAAGGTATAAAGGAGCAGATCTTGTAACGAGACAAGCAACAGAGTCTCCAAGGGCAGTAGTAAGGGGACCATCCCTGGGAATATTGGAAATGCGAAGAATAGAAGGAAAAAAGATAACTTCGAACGAATTGTTCCATAATAGTAAAACGGAAGTTTGAGGACGAGACATTTTTAAGAGAAAAAAAGATAAGGAAAAGAAAAGGATAAAGAAGAATGATCAGGTATAAATAAGCCTCGGAATGGCACAGAAGATTGCGAAAAAATGATAATAAAACGAAAAAAAATCTGTGTAAAACCACAAGATGGCACAAAAATTGCGAAAAGATAATAATAAAACAATGTAAAACTGCGTAAGACCACAAGATGGCACAGAAAATTGCGAAAAAATGATAATAAAACGAAGAAAATCTGTGTAAAACCACAAGATGGCACAAAAATTGCGAAAAGATAATAATAAAACAATGTAAAATCTGTGTAAAACCACAAGATGGCACAGAAAATTGCGAAAAGATAATAAAACAATGTAAAATCTGTGTAAGACCACAAGATGGCACAGCTTGAAATTAAGAAACACAAGAAAAAGGAATGATCTGAAAAAACAGAGGTAAAAAAGTATAAAAGAACGGTAAAAAACCCGAGTAATGAAAAAACCAACGGGTGCATGGAAAGAAAATATAACTACAAAAAAACTGCAGAAATTGTGGGAGAAATAGCCATCATTCAGATAACTGTAGAAGAAACCAAAGGAGAACTTTATCTAAGGAAAGAAAGCAAAGAGAACAGCCATACTCACCAAGAAAAAACTGGGAAATGGAAACAAAGGAAGAAGCCAAAGTAAACACCACAAGCGAAAGCGAACCTGAAATAATACTTAAAGCAGCAGCATTCCTCAAGGAAGGTACGGAACAAAGGGTAACATTTGATAGTGTTTCAAGAGTAAAACAGCAAGTGAATTCGGAAATAAAAATTTTACAGAATCTAGGAAACAAAGAGGAAACGTTTAACCTAAAAACAAAATATTATAAAATATTTAAAGAATTAACCGAAGGAGAACTAAGATGGATTACTGAAATCGAAACTATGAAAGTATATACCAAAGGAACAGATACTAATGGGTCATACCACACGGAGAATGGCAAGACATGACATGTGAAGAAAGAGGAAATAAAATGTTAGTTTGCTGTAAAAGGTAACAGACGCGAGAAATGAAAAAATAATACAACGAAGTATACCTCGAACAAATAAGGAGAGAAAAAGGAAACAAGGAGTACCATTGCTGTACGTGTAAAGAATTCATGACGCTTGAAGAATTACGAAACTGTGAAAAACAAGGAGAAGGTAACGAATAAGATATAAGTGTGAAGTATGCCAAAACGGTAAAGAAACCTGGTATGACATAAATAAATGGGATACAAATATGATCACTAATGAAATGGGCAGGAAACGAAATGAACGGTTTGTATGTAGGTGCGAGCCACACTTGATGAGGAAACATTTTGGGGAAATAGAAATACGTGGAAATATCATTGTTGCGAGTGCAAAACAACAGCAAACGAAAGCAAGCTGAAGTTTCGACTGCATGGAACAGCAAGATGCACAACATGCGAAAATGATGAAAATGAAAGGAGATTGGAAATGGGTGAAGAAGTCCCGGAAGAATGGAGAATGTATAAAGTAATAAAATGCGATGTATGTCAAAAGGATTTTGCCAGAAGAAAGAATCAAGGAGGGTAAACCTCTAATAAATGGATATGCGATCTGGAATGTCAGGTGGCATATGCAGCAGCAGTAGAATCAACTGAATATGGTCAAATAAAGGATAAAGTAAGGGAAAGAACAGAAGGATCAGGTAAAAGATTCAAAAATACAAGGGAACGGAGCAATAACAAAACAGGAATCCTAAGACTAGCAGGATTATACTTCCGGAAAGAAAAAGGCGAACTTATAACGGAGGAACAGTTAAAAGTGGCAAAGGAGCCACAAGAAGAAGACGAGTGGACCTATACTGGAAGAGAATGGACCAGAGAGGAAGAATTAACCCTACAAAGAACTCTGTAACGAATAGAAGAAAATTCAGAATTTTTAGAAGAAACAGAAAACGAAATGAGAATAGTTAGGAGAATCTGGAAGAAACGTTTGAACAAACGGGAGAAGAAATGAACTTAGAACGGTTACAAGAAATAAAATCAGGACTACGTGTAAAATGCTTAATGCCAAGGTCACAGGAAAGAGAACTTTGTGAGGATTGTGAGGAAGAAGAAGAAGAATTATGTACAATAAAGGGTAAAGGAAAGCAAAAAATGACATATGCTGAAGCAGTAAAAGGACAGATGCAAAAACAAGACGAAACAATCGAAAGAATCGAAAGAATATTGAAAAAAATGGACCAAGACGTAACATGGAAAGAACAAAACATAGCAGAAGGATCAGGAAAACATATATCATGGGTCGGTGAAGTAGAAAAAGAATTAACCAAAGAAGATCCAGAGAAATGTATAACGGAAATTGATAAGGAAAAAATAGACAGCGAAGCAACTCAGGAACTAAAAATAATCCTCGAATAAATAATACAGTAATTGAATCAGCAAAAAGAAAAACTGAGGAAGCAATAACAGAAATAAATAGCAAAAAAAAATTGAAAGGTTAAAGCAACAGTTGGAACAAAAAAAAAGAATAGTCAGCATACAAAAGAATATCATATTACAAGAAAAAGGACGATCTATATTTGAAATAATATATAAAGGGGTAAAAAGTACGCTAAATCAACAGTTCAGAAATTTCAGAAAATAGTTTTAACACGAGAAATGAAGATAAAAAACACAAAGGTACAGGTATTAATTGACACAGGAGCAAGTGACTCTTTCGCATCAGAAGAATTGATAGAAAGGATTGGAATACCCGTAATACTGGGAAAAGAAAAACTCTCGGTCGGAGGAGAAAAAAAAGAAATGACAATAAGAGGAGAAGCGGAAATTGAAGGAGAAATGCAAGGATATATCTACAGAGAAAAAGTATTAATCGAAACAGAATTACAATTTGAAATAATAATAGGCATACGAAAAATGAAAGAAGAAAAATGGGAAATAAAATTCGGACAAACAGGAACAACTATAAGAATAAAAAATGGAGAAAACGAAATTGAAGTAAATAATACAGAAAAAAGAGTGAAAAAAATCGGAATAAACCGAAATTGGGAAAACAATAAAGAGGTCGGACAAAATATTGAAAAATATTCTTAGAAGACAAGCGAATAAAAAAAGGAGAAGAATGAAAGAAACCACCAAAAGAATGGAAACCAAAACATAAATTCTGGGTACATATAACTTGTAGAATACAAATAATGGTCGCAGATGACCTAGGAAATCCAGGAAATATACGAAGGGATCTAGAAGAAGAAATAAGATGGGCCGAAGAAAATAAAGCCGAAGGAATATTTATACATATGGACCAAAAAAGACAAAATCTAAAGAATATCCAAAGGAAAAAGTAAAAGAAAATATAAAATTAATACGAGAAAAAAAAAAGATACCAATATTAATTGAAAATTCAGCACACCCTGGAGATTGGGGAACAACAATTGAAGAGCTAAAAGAATTTTGTACGCATGAAAATATGTTTATTTGTATAGACACAGAACATTGGTACGCGTCAGGACAAGACTTAGGGGCACTGGCAAAAAAGATAAAAAACAATGGAAAAATAATAAAGCTAATAATGGAAATGGAATACCACAGCATGTTGAATGTGGGGGAGGAGTCGATAGACATGAAGGACTACGAAAGTCAAAATATCCCGAAATAATATTGGAAATACTAAAAGAAACAGACATACCGATAATACTAGAAACACCTGAAGAAGATTGTGAAAATGAAATAAAAATGATAAACGGACGAGATCTAAATATGATATCATACCTAAGGAAACTACTACAGGAAGAACCTGAAAAAATATACAGTCCATTTAATGAAGATCATGAAATAGAAAAAAAATGGAAGAACAAGAAAGAATAGGAAAAAGAATGAACGAAGAAGAAAAGGAATTAACAAAGAAAATAATAAACGAACCAAATGATGAAAAGAAACGAAATATTTACTATGAATACTTAAATAGTGGATCGGAAGAACAACGGGCAGTAGCAATGAGACAAATACGAGAAAAAAAGGTAGATATGAAAATACCAAACCTACCAACTGGAATAGAAGGAGACGAACCAGATAACAATGCAGCAACAGGAAACACCGTAAACTATAGAGGAACTGCGAGCGTAGCAGACACGGCTGAAGGAAATAGATGGAGAGACGGATTACAACTAATAAACGGAAAATTAAACAATGTTAACGCAATGGGCTTCTTGCCATGATCAGACCCAAAAAGTCCAACAGGACATTGCGAAGAAGCTATGCATGTATAAGGCAATTAGCAACGGGACTGACAGGACCAGCACAAAAAGCATGGACATATCTCAGTGAAAAGGATCAACCAAGGACATTGGAAAAGTACGCATATTGGTATACCACAGAAAACGGAGAAAATCAACATATACAGTAGAATGGGGATATGAACAGAAACATTTAGAAGTAGAAATGAAGAGTCAAGAGCACATCAGGAATGGACAGAAATGAAGTACGACAAAACTAAAGAAAATATAAACATATTTAATCACGATTTCGAAACCTAATAGGAGCAGTAGAAGTAACAGCACTAGGCAACAGGACACTCGTACATCAATACAAACTAGCAATGGTGCTAAACCCAGAAATACAAAAAAGATATACAAGAATTTTGTAACCAACGAACAGCTATGGGAAATGAAGTAATGACATACGTGACATCACAACTACAAAGTCAAGGACCGGAAAGGGTGTACGCAAACCATGAACGGAAAAGAGAAATCAATAACACTTATAAAATAAACTTTGAAGGAAAGGGAGGAGGACGAATGAATGGAAGCGGAATTTTCAAAGGAGGATTCGAAGGAAGAGTAACATATTATAACTGTGGAAAGACAGGGCATATGGCAAAAGAATGCCGAGGAAAGAAATTTGTAAATACTGTAATAAGGAAGGAACCTTGAGAAGGAATGTCGAAAAAGGGATTGAAACCAAAAGGAAGGAAGAGATCGATTGCGAAAAGAAACACTAAAAATGACGTGTTATACATGTAACGGAAAGGGACACACATCAGCAAACTGTCCAAATAAAAAAGCAGAAGAACATGAAAAGAATCTACGATGCCATAAGTGTGAAGGAAATGGACACATGGCAAAAAGACATGACGATTGACTAGAACGAGAATTAAATATAATGACACGAGGATTAGTAAATGAGATACCAGATATGACAGGACGAGAATTGAATTTCATAACAACAATGGTATTAACAAAGGCATCGCAATACTTGATAAAAACCTTGGGACAAATATTGCTTACACATATAGCAAACACGGGCAAAAGGATTACACAACAATACATTGAAGACTATGTAGAAAAACACGTAACAGAACTAGTAAAAGAAATACTACACAATTATATAACACCGATAATTACAAGGGTAATTAAACACTTTATTTCAGAAACAATACACGGAAAAATTGGTAGCACATGGATACAGGACATAATGAAAAAATTAATAACACGAACAACGACAGGGAAAAGATAACGGGCGACTTGAAAACTTAGGAATAATGGACCATTTTTGGGATGCACTCCCAAAACCAGGATTCCTAAGAAAACGAAAAGTATAAAACACACAGATGTATATTTTTTAATTAAATAAATTTATTTTTTTTTATTTTGTTTTTATTTGAAACTAGTTAATTAATTTCGTATGTCTATATTTTTTATTGGTCTTGGTTAGTAATTTTATTTTATGATTTTGAAGTAAATCTTTTTATTTTAATTATCTCATAAGATTTTATTTAGTTTTGAATTCTTTTTTTGGCTGTTCAAAACTTACCTATATCTTTTCACTATTCTCTAACTATTGTAATTAGCTTCATAATAATTTAACTGGCTCTAATATGAATAATCTCCCTTTTATTGTTTTTTTAATGTAATAAACTTATAGAAAAACCAAAAGTTTTTGATTTAGGATAAACGTTATTTAAAACAAAAAAGAATTATGTAATATGGCATAATCGATATGGAAATATTGACGTAGAAATAAATTAAATATGATATCATAATTATTTCTTGATCAGGATATTGATGTAACGTTCTTCAGCAAAATATTTAAAGAAGAAACTACTTAAAGGGCGGAATAAATTTTCTTTTCAATAATACAAAAATAAAATAACTATAAAATAAAATTCTTGAAAATATAAAATTAGTACAGATTAAAAAATAAAGATAAATATTAATAGTTTAGATTTGACAGAAAAAGTCTATTCAGAGAAAATAATTTCATCATAAATTAAAATGTTATTAATATAAAACAGACGGCTTGTACGGAATCATAAAATAAAAATAAAAATTTATTATGCACAGAATTCTTATTAAACAGACTTGACTAATTTCGAGTGAATTAAATTATTTGTTATTAAAAATTGGTACAATTATAATTAATAGATTAAAAAGGTTTCAAAAAATAATAAATAAATAATAAAAGTTTTGATATGTATTTGTTCTTATTTAATTATTAATATTGATGAAATTAATATATCTACAAAATGAAACTATTAAACTTATTATAATGTTATAAACAATTCAATCAATTCAATTTATTTTTATTTAAAGATGCAAAATTATGAATAACAACAACATATATTTTAAATTCTGATATATAAATTAATTTCGCAAGAGCCACCCACATGAAAAATTATTTTTTATCTAAAAAAATGTAAAAAAAAAACTCGAAAAAGTTCACAAGTAAAAAAAGATTACAGTGAAGTTATAAGACTATAGTCATTCAAATTTCAAGAGCACATTTGTCTATAATTAGATAGTAAAATATTTTGTAATAATAGTAATAATAGGAATTAGGATAATGAAAAAATTAAAACCACAAAATCATATAAAATGATCAACCCCAACAGTCAATAATGATATTTATAATAAAAATGGTATACAACAAATACAATAATTGAAAATATTATCTACTAGAGCATTTATATTAAAATAGTAATTACTCATTACTTTTGAACTGGACAATTTTCCATATAAATAATTTATGATATTCCAATAACTGACCAAATTTTTAGTAATTAATATATGATCTGATCAATAAAATTCTTTAAGTTTTTTTAAAAAAAGAAAATTATAATGCCTGTATAGTATTTATTGAGTAGATAAATTGTTAAAAGAAATAATCAATATTATAGATAATTTAAGATAATTATATTGATATATGAACTAGCTGACCAAAATTAATTGTTACTTTTAATTATTAATCTACAAAATTTTTTGATTTCACAATATACAAATGGGTATTGACTTATTGAAATATACAAGAATTCTCTCAAACTCTGATCTAAATATTTTAGCTGAGAACTAATGAAATTTTAAATTAAGCAAATCATTTTTTATTAATTAGTAAAAATTGGTTATCTTGATGTAATTAAATCAATTATTATTAAATGCATATAAATATTTAGTATTTCTTAATTGTAAATGTACAAGACTAAAAATTCAAGCTAATAAAGCATTCCTGAATTCTTGTTTATGATATAAAAATTTCATTGTTTGTTGTCAATTTATTTTTACTGCAAAATCAAGTCACTAATAGGATAGGAAAATATAGTATAGAATTCATTTAAATATGTTTATTCAAATGTTATTAATAATATTTTATCTATAATTTAATTTTTATTGCCTTAAATGAATACTAGCCTCCGGCACGGGGATTTTTTTGTCATTTATTTTTTTTTTCTTTTTCTTCTTTACTATTTTTATTATTGTTTTATCTTATTTCACATGAATCTATCTGTTTGTCTTTACGGTTTGATTTGTTGTTATTTGATTTTGCGTTAGAGAGTGTCTGTTTCTAATTTTGCACATTCAGTTATAGTTGTTATGACATTTATTGAGTTCATAACTGCAATGAGTTTAATAAATATGGGAGAATATTAAAATAATAATTAATATTGGTACTGTATTTCATTTTATTTTATTATTTTTACTTGTATGAATCATTTAATTTTTACAAATGAAAAATAAAAAAGAAAAATAGGTTTCTAATTCAAAACAATTATAAAATATTGAAACTTATTTATTTGTTATTTTTAATTTATTCATATATCATATTATTTTACTGTATTTTACTAAACTAATTCTACCATAAAAAAATTCGTGAGTATTTTAATTAAAGGAAAATTCATGTCTCAATCCGTTTGTAGCCAGTTAATTAAAAACAAATATCCAATTACTTTCATACCTTCTGAATAGTTTCAATTAGACTGCTTTCTTCGAAATTACGTTCCAAAGTTCCGGATGTAAAATAGAACTCTAAAAAAATTCGGGAGTATTTGTAATTAAAGAAAAATTCGTGTTTCAATCAGTTCGTAAGCCAGCTTAGCGAAAACAAATATCCAATTACTTTCATACCTTCTGAGCAGTTTTAATCAGTCGCTCAAAGGCAGTTAACTTTGACCAATGTGTTAAAATTATGCTACAAATTTCTGGAAGTGTAAAAAGATTCGTGAGTATTTGTTATTAAAGAAAAAATAATCTTTCAATCTTTTGTAAGCCAGCTTAACAAAAACAAATACAGTATTGAAGTATTTTCATACCTTCTGAACAGTTTTAATTAATCGCTCAAAGAATTTTTTTTCTCACAAATGTTATTTTTTTCAATCATACAATAAGTATAAATTTTATTAAAAGTCAAATGATGTAACCATGAAAAATTATAACAATAGTTAATACTTTTTGAGTAAGCATGTGAATTCTTTATCTTTCCCACTAAGCCGAGAGGGAATTTGATTTTCCAATTTTCACAATGTTACTGGGAAAATTTTACCATGCCAAAGCTTCTCTAGAGGCTTTTGTTACCTTTACTATCCGAAAAGAGTTAAATACAATTATTATCATTATCTTTAAGAACGTAATTGTTACAATAATCACGTTACAAAATTTAAATAAACCTCATAACTGATAACCAATAAGACCAATAAAAATGGTATCACGGAATCTGAAACCTACCAATCAAAAGTCTTTTAAAGGCGACAACAAGCGATTTACTAATAGTAAAGATGCTTTTTTATTCTGGTTTCCAGCAAAAAATTATAAATTTGAATCATCTTATTTTTGTTTAAAAAAAAAATCAATAGTTTAAATTCCTTCCATTTTGAACTATGTTTCTTTTTCCAAGAATATTTGAGTCTTGTTTTATAAATATGTAAAAAATTTTAAAATTTCTAATATATTTCATGTACAATTCTTGGGTTTAAAAAAGCAATTTTCCTTAAAATTCTCAAAAATATTCATTATCTGTGAATATCATTCATTTATTATTTAATATCACTAATTTTAGGATATAATAGATACTATATTTTTATTAAATCTTATTTAATATATATAAAAATACAGGATTGAGTTTTTCAGAAATCTCATTCAAATTTTAAATATTAATTTGGTGGGATGCATATATATATAAGAAACTCACTTTGATTCGGAAATAATAGTATTTTTGTACCTATGATAGACCAAAATGTTTAATAAATTATAAATAAGATTGTTTACCTGCAATGAATTAATGGCATGTCTTTCATACATTAAGTATTCTAGTATAATTTTATTTATTATTATTATTTTAATAACCGGAATTCCAATTAATTAATTAAATTTCAATTCTATAAACTATATAACTATATATTATATATCTGATTTAATTTTATTTATTACTATATATTATATAGTATGTAGAACAATATGAAAAAACTAACATGATACTTTTGATTTTTTGTACATATTCACTCGTTCCATTCTTTCAGTTTTATAATTGAAATTAATTTTTTCTTTTCATCCAGTTGCATACATTAAATTAATAGTATACAAAAAAGATCATGAGGTTCAAATTGTACTTGTTATTGCAAATAATTACTCTTAAATTGATTGTCAAATTAAATTTTTAAAAAAATTATTTTAATGAATACAGCTCAAAGAATTATATAGATTATTTTTGCGTGCATTTATCTTATATTTTTATTAAAAGATATTTAATAATATAAGAATTACTATTTTTAGCCATATGTTGTAGTTCTTTTTATTGGAAATGTAAGATTTATAATTTTAATTTTGTGCTGTCTATCTTCATATTGGCTTAGGCTATAATAAACAATCTTTTCCTTAAATATAGTTTTTATGAAGTGCATCATAAAACTTTTAATCTGATACTGAACTATTATATTAATTTATTCGTGAGATCCAATCTGAATACAATATTCTTGGGCAATCAAAGTTATAGCTGAGGTTGGCTCAATATCAAATTTTGATCTAAACATCTTAGCCCAATTTATACCTTTTGTTGTCTCTTGAAATGAAGAAATACAAAAATTTCAATTTTGTAACAAAAATGGGAAAAAGGATTATGAGAAGAGATTTTCTTTGCCATAAGTATTAGCATTTATAACTTTTAGTGTAACAGTAACAGTTTTCATAGAATGAATGTTACTTTCAAGTTCATTGGTCTAAGGGTTTATTTGCTAATGTACTAGTATATTTTTTTTTTAAAAAAAAGTATTTATTTAAAAGAATCAATAAATCAAGATTTTGTTCATGCAAATAATAGATTGATTAATAAATAAAAATTTGTAATAAGTAAAAATATAGACGTTTTCTTTTTATGGTGTAACAGAAATTTACAATATTTTGAATGTCTATTTTTATTAGAAATTATTCTAATGGTAATTAACCAAAATCATTAAGCTAAAATTTTTTTAGAGCAACAAACTTTTACTTAAATTTGATTTTGTAAAGTTTTGGTCTTTTAGAAATTTTTAAAATAATTTTTAATAATATTAAATTTTGCTATTTTAATTCATTTTTTAATTTTAATATCAATTTAAGTTCACCTTTCTTACTGTTTTTTAATTAGAAGTTATTAAATTTGTTCTAAAATCTAGAACTATAAAATATTTTCTCTCTAAAATGATTGTGTCAACTTTTTTTGTTTTTATTAAAAATTTGTCAAAGTGCAATGACAATATAATATGATTGCATCGCATATGGCTTAATTGGTTTAATATTAGAATTCAGTTCCGGATGTATTAAATATTTCTTCTAAAGTTTCTTTTAAATTATTTTTTATAAATAATATTTTGAATCTTATAATATTGTCATCAAGCCACTATAACTGATTAATTTTTTTGGTCACATTTGAGTTCAGTTCTATAAAGTAAACGTTGTCATAATAAGCTTATACATAATTCCTTGATGCACATGCAAATATGTAGCCTCTCAACACTATTTCCAATCACATCGTGTTTTGTTTTCATTTCTTTCCTTAATAGGATAATCACTGTTGTTTTTTATCTGGTTCTTTTCTTTCGGTAATATTTAACTAATAAATTATTCTTTATAATTTATTGATTATTTAAAATAAAAAAAGTACTTTTTAAAAAGAATTCTAGAAACAATAAAATAAATTCGCGTGCAATTAATTATTATGAATATGCTAACAACTGATAATATTGAATAATTAATAGATTATTGAATGCTGATTTATTATAAGTATCATTATATATTTTATATAATGAAAATGATGAAAATCTGAAAAAATGATATTTTTCCATTTTTCTATTTTTTTATTCACAATATATTAGACAATTAATTTTTTACATTTGTGAATTTTTGTTCTTTGTTATTTTATTTTATTTAACACTAAATACTATCAATTATTGCACTTATTAGAGTCATTCTTTTTTTCAATTTCATTAAGTTCTAATTTTTTCATCTGTCTCATTGAAATGACAGCTAATTGACAACATCCAAAATGAAAGAATGGACAGCAAAACTGGAAAATTAACAACTATAGGTTTGTACAGATTTTATTTTCTTCAATGCTGACTGCAAATGAAAGTTAGATAATTTTTATTGACCAGTATCAATAAAGATTAAAATCAACCCATTTGTTAGTTGGAGATGCAGCTGCTATTTATTTAATAATAACTACATATGCTTAGGATTATATCTATTGAAACTTTACTATTTTAAATTTTTCTATATCCTTTTGTTTTTACATTCAGATGATATATATTAATTTTAAAATTTAAATGTTATGAATTCAATTATGTTACATGTAAAATAAAATTTTTTGTTCTCTTCAAAATTGAGGTTTGAGATAATTTAAATATGATATATAGTGAATTTTTCATATATTACATTTGTATCTAAAATTGGTTATGTCTATGTAAGCAATATTTCTTTTTTATTCTTTAGATGTTATCAATAATTTTTCTAATATATTTTTAATTAATTATAAAATACATAAATTTATTTTTTGATGGGACAACAAATTTCTTTTTATTTTTATTTGAAACAATAGATTAAATATTTTGTTTTATTATTTTATTTTATGTTCTGATTTCACATCTTTTATTTTATTTTCAATTAATCAATAATAAAACCTAATAAATTTTGAAGTAGATAATTTATTTAATCTATTGAAATGAATGTTCACTATTTCAATTTGATTTATAATAATTAAGCTAGCTTTAATTATGTATGTTTTCTCTTTTATTATTATTTTGTTATAATAAATTCAGAGGAAAGAACAAAGGTTATTGGTGAGGACAGACGTTATATAAAACAAAAAAGAATAATGTAATATGGTATAATAAAATGTGGAAATGTTGATGTAAACATAAAATGAATTAAATATGACATCAACTCATAATCAGGATGTTGACATGATGTTCTCCAGCGAATATTTAAAGAAAGAACTTTGGCAGAATAAATTATTTTCAATATTATAAAATAAAATAACTACAAATATAAAATAAAATAGCTACAAAATATAAAACAAGAACAAATAAAAAATGCCTATTCAGATATAAAATGTTATTGATAAATATAAAAAAGATAGCTTATACTTAATCTGATTTTTATATTTAAGGTTACATGGCATACTCATAAAATAACAAATAACAATATAACAATAAATATAAAGAATTAATTTAATCAATTTAATAACAATCTGTAGATTATTGATTGTTCTTATTCAATTATTATTAATTTGAATGAATGTAACGAAAACAATATATCTATACAAAATAAAACCTATTATAGTGTTACAATGAGACGAGGCTACCAATTCATATGATTCTATTTCTTTTCATTTGAAGATATAAAGTTATTAGCTATTTTAAATTTTATTTATTGTTGGGTGGATGCTGGAAGGCTCAATATTTTGTTATAATTTAGCAAGCCAGCTTTATAGATTACGTGAATAACAAACAATATATTTTAAATCCTGATATACTGTATATTATAAATTTCGCAAGAGCCACCTATCCAGAAGAATTGTTTTTGCTAAAAAGAATGTTGAAAAAAGCTACTTATTTATGTTTCTTAATTAAAAAAAAAGTTCCCAAGCAAAATGTATTAAGGTAAAATAAAAAAATTTGATTATTAAAACTATAGTTATACAGGTTAAATAGTAAATATAGTAAAAGATGTTTAGAATAATAGAAATTTAGGATAATAATAAAAAATTAAAACCACAAAAGCACAAAATAATCTCACAGTCAATAATGCTAATCTGCTCATACTAAACTTTATTATTTAGTGAAAGTATTGAAACTTTTTACAAAATAGATTCTAAAAGCAACAACGTTAATATCACTTTGTATAATTTTTTGTATGCATCATTTATTTCATGAAAATTAACACACATTAAAAGAAAAAGGCTTAAAATAAACGTGACCTAAGAAAGAAAACTTTTTTATTTTTATTTCAATCCATTTATAAAAAAAAAAATAAAAAAAATGCAAAAAAAGAGATTGAGTTGGAAAATTAATAGTTTACAATCAAAATTATTAATCTAAATACATAAATATTTGTATCATAAGAAATGAGACAGGATAAAGTAATAATTTCTTATTTATTTACTTGCTATCAAATGTCCTTAAACTTCAAGAAATCTAGAAGAATTTCTCCTGAAGGTATATAAGAACCCTTTTTTCATTGAAGATTAATTTTAATTTTTAAAAGAAAAAAATTGAATCCTGTAATATTGTTTGATAAAATTTATTCTCTTACAGACAGATCTAAAAGTCTACAATAAAATTTCAATATGTTATTTATGGTTTATTGGCCAAATACACAATAAAATAATTATATAAAATTAATAGTAATTAAATGATGACAAAATTAGTACTAGAGTATATATAGTAAAATAAGAATTATTATTTATTTTTTATTTTAAAACAAAATCTTTACTTTGAACTGGTTATATAGATTATTTTATGATATGCCTATAATTGAGTACAACCAACTTTTTATAGTAATTTATGTATTGTGGTGACGACGAAAGATTGGTAAGGTGGTACGAAGATAGCAGCGCAGAAAACATGTGGTATGGGAACACAAATGATGGAAATGATGGAGAAGTACAAATGATGGAAATG
>CAJVPK010000198.1:0-50536 GCA_910592015.1 Diversispora eburnea | reverse complement strand
AATAACTAAGTTTTATATGTAACTACAGTGAAAAATCGTATTTCTCTACTGTGGGAATATTTGGTACAAGTGATCGACGGGAAGAGTCTCAAATATTCTTTCCTTGTATTTGAGGTTTATTCTTATACTTTATTTAATTGATTTGTTCTTTTTAAACGAAAATTTATAGATTAAAATTGGGTCGAGTATTTAACAAACTTTACCATCCATCTTTCTAGCATGAGATATTTAAATTAAAAATTATAAATGATAAAAGTTTGCTTATAAAAAATCAACGTAATTATAAATAAATCAAGAAATTACTTATTGAATAATGATTTTTTTTTTTTTTTGATTCTTTTAAAAATAATTATACAATTTTTATAATTAAATTTAAGATAAAATTTTTGAAATCATCTCGTATTTGTCCTACAGACGCAACTTTTTTTTTTGACTCTCAACAAATTTGCAAAACCAAAATGTCTTTAAAATTTTTTGAAAAGTTATCACAAAACTTTATTGAACTATTAAATGATAAAGATGATTATAATTTATTCATTGAAGTTGAGAATAAGGAACAAACATTTATGTTACATACAAATATATTAAAATATCGATCCCCATTTTTCCGTAAAGAGTTAGAAAATATTCAGCCCAGCGAAAATAATATTAAGACTATTAGGTCAAGTGTATCTGCTTGGATTTTAGATATTATTCTCAAATACGTTACTATCAATAATAAAAGTACTACTTCTACTTTGTTTTTATATTTTTATTATTATTTATTTTATGTAGATATATTTATGGAGGAATTTTTAATTTTGGAGAACGTTGAAACAAGTTCATTTTTGATTTAATGTTAGCTACTAACAAATTCGAACTTTGATGAATTAACCAACAAATTAGAAACTCATCTCATTGAAACTAATTCTTGGTTAAAAACTTATTTTTCTCTTATTTATCGTACTATTTTTAACGAAAACAACTTTAAAAACTTAGAAAATTATTGTAATGATATTATTGCAAAGCATCCAAGTCTTATCTTTGAAAACTCTGATTTTATTTCTCTTCCGGAATCTGCATTAGTATCTCTTCTCAAGCGAGATGATCTTCAATTAAAAATTTGGGATTATATCATCAAATGGGGAATTGCTCAAAATCTTACTCTCCCTACAAACCTTGAAGAATGATCCAAGGAAGATTTTCTTACGTTAAAAATCACTTCACAACAATGTCTACCACTTATTCGTTACTTTCATATTTCAAACGCCGAAATTATCGATAAAATTAACCCTTATAGAAAGATTCTTGATAAACAACTTTGGGAAGATATTGTACAACATACGGCAGTTCCTGACCGATCAGTAAAATCCTATATTTTACCAGCGTGAACAGTTTTGGTTACGGAATTACCTCCCCGTACCGAAGAACCTTTCTTAATATTATTTCTGAAGAATATGCAGCAGAAATTTCAACCTGGATTGATCGTTAAACAACTGTTCATTCAACAGCAAATATTCCATATAAATTTGAATTAATTTTATCTGGAACTAGAGATGGGTTTGATCTACAAACATTTTGGAATATTTGCCATGGTCAAACTGATATAGTGGTTGTAGCAAAAGTTAAAGGAACTGATGAGATACTTGGAGGCTATAATACTTTAGCTTGGGACAATACTTATAATGGTTGTACAGGTAAATGGATGAAACAAAGGATAGTTTCATTTTCTCATTAAAAAATGGTAATATTCAAAATTCAATTCTAAGCAGAGTAAAAAGATTCAAACATGCAATTATGAATGTAAGCAAGTTTTTTCAAAATAGATATTGTCCACGGTTTGGAGATTTTCATTTATATGTCTGATTTTACTTTAGATAATAGAAATTATTGTAGCGATAAAGGTGAATGTTATGAAAAGCCCATAAAAACACCACCAGATCACTTTTCTATTGTAGAATATAAAGTATTTAAAATTGTTAGAAAAATTTAAATAATTAGAAATTTTTTTTTTTGTATTTTACTATATAATATTAACTTGTATTCATTTTGTATGTTTATATTTTATTTTTTCTATTCAAATGTATGATTAAAAAGTTCTTTTGTGAAAAATATTTCACATCCATTCTCTCTAATAGGCCCCACACCTGTATTTTCTTTAAATAATTTATAGATAATTTGTGAATTTTTTTTTTTCTTCGTGTACTAGTATATCAAAGTTTTAAGGGGAGTATGTAAATGTTGTGAAGAGTCAAAATATTTTTACTATTATTACTATTACCATTGTCATGGCTGGTGTGGTCATTATTATCACATTACAAGCGAATGTCAATGATGTTGATATTGAAAAAAATAATTACAATGTAATGATAATGTTAATAATGCTATATTATTATGGTTCAAGTTCATTAACCGTCAACATTCTTTTTTTCTCGCTTGTAATGTAATTTATTTTATTTTGTTCATCGAATAATTATTCTTAGTATTACAATTATAATATAAATTTATACAATATACTAAAATACAGTACATCAAGTTAGTAAGCTTTAATTTTGATTACTAATTCTAAAATAAGCTTATATTAATTAAAATTCTTATCTTTTCATGATTAATTATCACAACCATCATACTATAAATTTAATTGAAATCTTTTCTTGTATTTAATGTTTATTCTATAAATTTTTGCTAAAAAAGAAATAAATTAAATAATAAAAATAAAATTAAAATTAAATGACAAGCACATATTTAACACACTCCATCTTCCTCGTAATGAGAATATATTGAAAAATTATAAAACTTTTTTTATTCATTTTTATATAATAAATATATATATATTTTTTTTTTATTTTCGTTTTGTAATTTTTTTTGGGTATAGCTATGGTGCATCACCTGAAACTTTGCAGTATATTCCTTTGACGATCACCATCTCGCTCATAAAATAATTTCCATGTTATTGGATTTTTTAATAAAAATAAATTTTTATTTTCGTGCGTGGTATTTTTTCTTTATTTGGAAATAAAAAAAATATAAACTTATTTTTTTTAAAAAATGGTGTGGAAAGAGAAATATTAAAAAATAAAGTTTTAACTTTTCTGGCTTATAAAAACTTGCACTACAAATTTTAAAAAAATTGATTGAAATCCATATTTCTTTTAAAAAAGTTAGCAAAGACCACTTAATGTATTAATATTCCTCAACATTAAATCAAAAATATAAAAATTAATTGGCGTGGCATTACCTCCCCCAAATTCGTGCTAGGGTATTTAAATAAATAATGATAAATCAAATTAATTTTTTTTTTTATAAAAAAATTGACGGTGGAATAATTATTTTGAATTGGTATTACCTTTATTTAATTTTTATTGATTTTTGAGCAATGATGCAATAAAAAATAAAAAAAAAATAGAAATTGTTTTTGGATTTCATGCAATGTATTTTTCTTTAAGTAATATTTTTCATTAAATAACAAGATTACGTTTTACTGCATACTGTTCTAAAGCAATTGTAATGAAGAAGATTATCGGGTGAAATTGTTCATTTAGGAAAGACTTGTAGATTATTGTTTGGTAGAATGGAAATTACTGCAAATGCTATAAATCAAAAAAAAAATTGGTATCTTCATTCAGATTAATTCGTGATTTAATGAAGAAAGTGAAGACAGTAATTTTGAATGAAATTAATTCAATTTAAATTTCTTGAATAAAATAAAAAGTGTGGCTATAATTAAAATTGACTAAATATAGAGACTTTATAAAGATTGTTCCAAAGGGTGACTATACAAACCCTGTAATTATAGAAGGTTTCTTTACACTCCCCTAACAAAAGTATTTGTAGAATGATAAAATTCGAAAATAATTGCTAAAATTAAAATGCTAATTGTGGCACAATGAGTGATCTAAATTGTACGAACTTCTTTTTATTAGATTCTCCTAAACTAGGGCTATCATAAGATGATAAAATTGAACATCTATACATAGATTCAAATGAAACTGACAAAAAATAATAAATCTTATACGAAATTGTAGCTAAAAATAATATCTACAATTTTGATTATTAACGTTTTTCTAGTACCTAATAAAAGCTTTGACTTCACTTAGACGTGAATAAAAACGACCGAAATTTAATAAAATTTTAAAAAAATAAAGAAATTCGAAAATAATTATATCGATCATTTATACCTGAAAAACTTAATACCACATTTATCGTTAAGTTAATAATAATCAAGTAACCTTAAAGCCTAAAATATGGAGTATCTTTTGTAAAACTTTTTGCCTTTATAATGAGAATTGAGAGAACAATACACGATTAAACTTTAGAGTATAGTTTTGAAATGTTCGATATTCAACCGTTAATATTAAACTCAATTCTCAATTTAAAAATCCGAAATTTTCACAGAGATACTCCATATTTTAGACTTTGACTGTAATTAATACCATTTTTATTGTTATATTAATAGATAAAGAAGTTTTCATATAAGGTTCCGATTGGTAATTATTTTTCGGATTTTTTTTTTGATTTTTTAAAATGATCTCAAAAAATTTCTTTAAAATTCAAACGATATTATAAATTTTGTTAAAAAATTTAAAACTTTTCAGCAGATGTATTCAATTTTTATCTTTAATGTTACTTAGTTTAACTTTCATTAAAAACAAAAGTTTTGTAATTATTTTCGAATCTTTAATGTAGTAAATATGTGTCAATCATTTTTAAAAAATTAAAAAAAAAATCCGAAAAATAATTACCAATCGGAACCACATATAAAAACTTCTTTGTTTATTAATATAACAATAAAAATGGTACTAAATACAGCTAAAGTTTAAAATATGGAGTATCTACTGTGAAAATTTCGGATTTTTAAATTGAGAATTGAGTTTAATAAATTTCGGTCGTTTTTATTCACGTCTAAGTGAAGTCAAAATTTTTATTAGGTACCGAGAAACGTTAATAATTAAAATTGTAGATATTATTTTTAGCTACAATTTCGTATAAGATAGTTGGTATCTATCTTTAATACCCATCGAATGCGGTATAGGTAACGATCTAAGAATAAATTTATTATTTTTTGTCAGTTTTATTTTAAGCGTAATATCTCTATGTATAGGTGTTCGATTTCTATCATATGATAGCCTAGTTTAGTAAAAAAAGTTGATACAATTTAGATCACCACAATTAGCATTTTAATTTTAGCAATTATTTTCGAATTTTATCATTCCACAAATACTTTTGCTAGGGGAGTGTATATACTGTTGGACTAGACTCTTATTCAAACACATTTACCTTCCATTCATCGAAAATTCATCAGAGCCTTCTACTTTTTTTTTTTTATACGGTCTAGAATTTTTCTTATATCTTTTTGCTTTAACTTCAACCGATAATATTCTATTATTGTACGTTATAATAGAGCTGACGTTGATCGCAATTAGCACTGAAAAAAAAAAATTAAAAAAGCAGTTACACTAATTCGCATATATACATTGTTAATTTTCTTTGACAACTGACGCGCTTTTGACGTGACTTATTCGTATTTACTTCCAATAAATTGAATAAACTTTATACATTAAAACGAGTAAAACGTGCCAGAATCACCAGAACAAACGAGAATTTCATCAACCTTTAAAAAGATATACTTCCCGTCCTATAAAGCTTGTAGAAGATAGCATCGAAAGAACCCAGGAATATTATGATTTTATGAAAGAATTTCATAAAAACTATGGGTAAAAAATTCATAAACACCGCTCTTATATATATTTCATTGCTTGATATAATTGAAACATTAACGATATTTTCGTTATACAGTACTCCTTTACAAAAAAGAGCCGGTTCTTGGTTCCAAGAAATTAGATCCGTATAGAATATATAAAATGGTAATCGAAAATGGGTGGCTATTAAAAATTTGTTTAGAGAAATCCTGGAAAAAGATTTGTGAGTCGTTTAATTTTCCCGCAACTTGCATATGTGATGAAAAATGTATACATTAAATTTTTGGAAGTATATGAAATGGAAAAACATTGGGGGTAAGAGAGTACCATATGGTGGTCTTCCGTCAAGAAATCAAACAACACCTACTCCTCAAGTGACTCACCCGAACCAATCACCTGCTTCACAATATTTAACTGATATGTCAACACCACCTCGAAGACCTATACCGACAGATAACATACAAGGTTAATATTTAATTAATCAAAAAAAAAAATCAATCTTGAGAATTTTTTTTATTAATATTTATGTAAATGTTTATTATTAGCATCTTATTCAGAACCTGGGACTCCTGGACAAACATACAATGCAAATACTCCGGTTCCATTACGATCCACCAAGTATGACGCAAGCAATCGGTCAGGGAGCTTTACCACTGGAAATGCGAGACCTTGAGGAAGAAGACGATTATGATGAGGAAGAAGAATATGGTATTATATTTTACTTATTCCAAGGCATCGATTCTAAAGAATTTGAGTAAAAACATAATTAAATCGGAATTATTGACCAAACCACCATCAAAAAATAATAATGAATAATTTATGTCATGAATAAAAAAACATATAAATATATATATATTATTAAATTAATTACTAAAAAATATATATATTTTTTTTAATTTATATTGTAGGATTTCTTCTTGGAGGAGGACATTAAGATCTCAATTAGAAAATGAGATTGAGTGGGCGTTTGAAATATTGGTTCAATTATCTTCAGATGAAACGGTCAATTTTCATTTGGATAAAATTCCTGAATTGTATCCCCTTTATATAAGGATGTACGAAAGCTTACAGGAATTGAATCCGGTAGCATTTTAGCCATCGACAATGCAAATGAGAGTGATCATCTTATGAATTGATGGTTAATGAATATCTAAGTTCACCAGCAAAAGGCGATCAATTGAAATGAATTTTACAGATATTTTGGTGTTTCGAAACGTTTCACTTAATGATTATAACGTCAAATTTATGGCAGGACATAAAACATTACGAAAATATTTAATTGAAGCTCACTTATTACCGGAGATTGAACAATTATGTGAACTTAAACATTATTGTCTAGAGACAGTGGTAAATATATCACGAAATATAAGATTAAAGAATAGCCAAAATGAACTTATCACAACCCTACTTAAATTACTTTATTCTAAAGATAGTTTAATTGTTTTATTGGCAGTTAATTCCATGACAAATTTAGCTTCCAATGAATATAATGGAGAGATAGATCCCGCAACTGTACAACGTTTATTACAATTATTACTTATCGAGTTAATACTTGCGGTACTATATTGGTTTTATCATTTTGTTCGACTTTTAATAAATTTTTTACGTCACGGAGCAAATGATAAGGACTTTTTAAATGATCAGAGAACATCAGGTGAAAAAAAAATCCACATTTTATTCGTGGAGACTTTGAAACTTATCTCGAGCCCTATAGAACTCTAGAATGGTAAATATTTTTTTTTTTAAAAAACAATATTTTATTTAAACATAAAAATATCTAAAACATCTAAATTTATTACTAGGTTAAAATTATATTATATTGAATCACCTTTGATAAAGTATTACAAACAGATATTTGGTATGCTTACCGAGAGAAATTCATGCATTCGCAATCTCAAATGATGCCAGCAGCAGAAGTCATCAAACATGTTGTAAAGCAGTTGTGATTTATACTGCGGATGGAATGTCTAAATATCCTTTCTTTAATATATATATTAATTTTAAGATATTATATATATATACAGTATATATTTTTAATTATATTTTTTTAATTAATTAAATAATCAATCCTTAATAGAAATTTACATATATGATTTAAGGGATAAACGTAAACCACTACCAGAGGAAATAGCTTCAAAAAGTAAAAATCAAAAGAAATTTTTTTTTTTTTTTTTTGGAATATTGTATTATAATTAATAATAATAATAATAATGATAATAATAATTTTTTATTTTATTTTGATATGATTAACACCAGTATTATTATGTCTCCGAATATTACGGATTTTGTCGGTTGAATTTCTTGTTACTGTGAAATCATTTTGTCCAGGGATAAATTCACAGACGTCATCCAATAATTCTCCATTTGGATTATTTAAATGAATATATTTGATTGATTTTTCGATAAGACTTCTAGAAGAAATATGTGAAAGACGTATAGATTCTATCGGTTCTCGTCCAATAGTAGTTTCATTGGTTTCACTAATTTCACTTCTGAAACTTTCACTTGTATTCATGAAAACAAAAATTAGAATTCTCCAATATTTTTCAATATTTTACAAATGTAAAAGAAGAAAAGTAGCATAATTATTTACTTCGTGAATATTTGCCCCTTGTCCAATAATTTATTTAGCGAAATCGTTCTTCCACTGATTTGAGGAAAAGACGCGTCAAAACTCTATAAACTAAAAATTTTGATTCAATAAAATCTGAACTTGCCATTCGCAATGATATTCCATTGAATTTGTTTCGGTTGATCTATTGCGACTAAAAAATAATAATAAAAATAAAAAAATAATAAAATATATAAATTTAATGACGTATACAAATATTTTATATGGGCATAAATAAGACGCTAACCCAGAATCTTCCGAATCATCCGAATCTTCGACAAAATAATCATAGTCTTCAACTCCAATCGGAATTGCTGATCTTTATTAAAATATAATGAATTTAAAAGAATATAATCAAATATATAACAACAAAAATTCTAACCTTGATTTTTTGATGACATTAAAAGAAGGCGGCAGTTTACGAGGACGACTAGTATTAGATGAATCATCAAGAACATTATTCTGCGATTCTCTGGTATTCAAGGATTCTCTAATATTCAAGGATTCTCTGGCATTCAACGATTCTCCGGTATTCAACGATTCCCCAGTATACAACGATTCTCCAGTGTTCGGTGATTCTTTAGAAAAAGGCGATTCTCTAGAAAAAGGTGACTCTCTAGAAGAGGGAGATTCTCTAGAAAAGGGTAATTCACTAGAAAAGGATAATTCTCTAGAAAAAGATGATTCTCTGGAATAATAGGGTGATTCATTTATTTTTCTCGCGCGTTTACGTGGCAAGAAATATTGATCGGTTTTTTCAGGTGTGGATGACGCAACGATATGATCATCTTTGTCGTTAAAACCTTAATTATTTCATTATTATTTTTTCTATAGTTTAAATTATTTGAATAAATGTAATAAATTAAATAGTTCATTGAACTTACTAATATTTTTAAGGATGTAGTTATCATATGATTGATGTTTGTTTTCTGCAATAGAGTCAGTGATCCAACTTGGGTGAAGTACTCTTTTTTTATTATTCAAAAACCTTTATTATTTTTTTAAAAAAAAATAAAATAAATAAATAATAAAATAATAAGTTAAAAAAACTTGAAAATTTGAAAATTTAGTAAAAAGGTTAATAAACCTTTTAGTATCCGTCTCTTCTAGATCACAGCTGAAAAAAAAGTCAATTATTTCGTCATCTTTTGCTACTTGGCCATTTGCACTAACTGAATAAAGATTTATTTAGAAAATTTTCTAAAAAAAAAAATTTTGAATATTGTTATAACGTATGTTACCCCAATGCTCGCGTAGTTCTTTATCTACTGTAGAACTAAACCAAGCCGAATAACCAAAGAACATTATAATATTGTTAAATAAAAATAAATATAAAAAAGTGAAAACGCGAAGTAACTATTAAAAACACGTGTCTACTGTTACTTTTCTAATATAAATATTTTTTTTTAGTAATATAGGTGATCATTGTATGTATAACAATTGTAGAATTAACTTTAATATATGCATAACAATTGTAACGGATGATTTCCAACTTTTTTATTAAATTTTAATATTTAATAATAATAATAATTCAAAATAGCAAATTCTATTTTCTTTATATAACTTGTGGTGATAATGATCAATCTAGAAATGGGTGTAAAGATTATAAATCTCAAAGAGCAAAAGAACAAAAATGACAGTGTTTATCTGGAAGGAGAGGTTGAATTTTAAAAACAATAAGGATTTTGACTAATAAATATCATCACAGAAAACTATATTATCAAAATTTTTAATCCTTATTGAATATGAATTTTGGTAATCTTTTTTTAATAACTCGATATTATTTGTAAAAAAAAAAAAAAATATCAAGTTAATATAAATAATCGAAGCAGCTTTAATGCCTAGAGCTCATGAGCATATTGTATTAGTATCAAGTGCCAAAAGTCAGTATAATGATGATGTTCAAGCATTTCAGTGTTACGCGGTAATGGGAATGTGAAAAAAGTTAGAAAACGGATCATTCAAAATTTTAAAAAGCGGAATAATAATTTACTTTATTATAATTATTTAGAATATCTAATCTTCATAAACCATGGTGAAGAAAGGATAGGTGATAATCAAGAAAAAAAATTTTTACTGTTTAAAAAAGGAAGAGAAAAAGAGAATTGTTTTTTAAAAGTTTACTTTGTGATACAAAATGATCTCAGATCGTAGATCACTGAAATATAAACTTTAAACTTTACTTCTGTAATTCATGCCTTTTCTGGTCAAAAATTGAAAATAAATAAAATAAATAACAAATCTTATTATTCTGAATTTTCCGTGTTGATTTTTATATTTAATATTCTCTTTTCATTAGATCATATTAGATCCTTCAAATCCTCGAACATTTCTTACATTCTAATAATCCAACTTTAAATCATATCTTTTGTTTTATTTAACAAGGTTCCTTTAAATAACCAATAAACATCTATATGAAGAGGTTACATGACTATTTAATGATCTCACAATGTTCATATTTTTGTCTACTAAAAAATATTTAATACAGTATCTTTTTACTATCATTTGCCATTTTTCATAACAGTAAGAAATAATTACTATCTGAGAAGCGTTAACCTCTTTTGTCTCATAACTTTTCTCACATTTGATCTTCTGATCAAAATAACTATACCCAATCTGGTAGGACTAGGGAATTCTTTCATGTTAGATAATACCTCTTCGAATATCTCAATTTTTAATATCGAAACAAATTACCAATGATCATATAAATCATTACCTTTTCTCTGCCAAATTTCCTTCTAGATCACATTTAATCTTTTTTTGACCATTGTTTCTAATTTAATCAACTAAAATCGATAAAATGTGATCTAAAATAGCCAAATTGCTTTCCTCAAAAGTTTTATTGTAAATATGATTTTAGTAAAAGTGTGTAACCAAATAAGAGTAAATAGTCATATTTGAAAACAAAACCAATGATACCGTCCAACCAAGTGGAATCAACTCGGAATGTATTTTTAAAATTTCCGAATTATTTTCTTAAGAGTTAATTATTATTATTATTATTATTTTTTTTTTTTTTTGAATTTCAAACAAAACGTTGTAAATGAGATAAATTTTTAAACTTTTAATATAAGAGTTTCACTGTATCAGATTTTTATATCTTATCAAAACTGGCCATTACAAATTTAAAGAAATTTTTAATAGAAAAAAATGAGTATTCCTTCTCAAGAGAATATCATTCCAAATGAAAATGAAAATGAAAATTCTATTAGGAATATTTCGTCAAAATCGCAAGAACCTGATTTACAAGATTCCGAAGGAATTTCTGAATATTCTAGTGCTCAATCTATAATAACTAACACTAATAACGAAAATACTTCAGAGAAGTTAACTTCATCTGACAACCTAGACTCTAAGTCAGTTAAAGTTTATCAATTTTCACTTAAAAGTCAAAAAGATGTTAGTGTAGTTAGTCCCCCTATTGGCATAATTCAAAATGAATCATTAAATCAAGATGAATCGAAAACTCAAAACGATTCTAAGTCTGTAATAACTTCCGTTGAATCTCTTAATCAAGAAAACGATAGATTTACTGGAAGTGAATCATTCATTTTTGTCCCTGAAGTTGATAATAAAATTCAAGAGCGTCACGGTGTTGATTATAAACCTTTGGTAAATACTGATCAAGATAAATCAGGGATTACAAGTGCACCTTTTTCAAAATCGCTTGATCAAGTTGGCGATTTGACTTTGGGGGAAACGAAAGTTACGGATGCTACACTACATAAACTTAAACCTGAGAGTCAAGACAATGACAAAAAACCTCAAGGAGTTACAGGAATCAATCAGACAGAAATTAATCAATTCCAACAAGAAATTGTCGATTTCTCTCAATATCAAATTGGCGATTTGACTTTTGGGGAAACAAAAGTTACGGATGCTACACTACCCAAACCTGAGAGTCAAGACAATGATAAAAAACCTCAAGGAGTTACTGATTTCTCTCGATTTCAACCTCAAGGAGTTATTGATTTCTCTCGATTCCAACCTCAAGGAGTTACTGATGTCGCTCAATCTCAACCTCAACCTCAAGGAGTTACTGATGTCGCTCAATCTCAACCTCAACCTCAAGGAGTTACTGATGTCTCTCGATTCCAACCTCAAGGAGTTACCGATGTCGCTCAATCCCAACCTCAAGGAGTTACTGATGTCGCTCAATCTCAGAGTCAGGATCGCGATTCATCTGGGATTACAGATTATCCTAATTTAAAATCATCTGGCACTCCCAAATATAAACCGGACATTTCTAATGACAAAGTCTCAACTGCATCACCAAATAGTAGCTCTTCATCTACTCTCAAGGTCCTAAATAAACAAACCGAGTCGAGCAAATCTAATAATACGGGTGATAATATTTCTTCTGCAATTAATAAGCAACAACCCTCCACTGGGAATTATTCACCCGCAACTGTCAAAAAGTCTTCAAAGGTTAAACCTCCAGTTCCTCCAAAACCTAAAAAATATCAAAACCCTTCGACATCAGGGGAAGTTTTAAATAGTAATACCGTTTTAAAAAATAACGAACTCACGCAAGTTGTAGATTCAAATCCAAATAGTCAAAGTATTCATGAAAAGGATTCAAATGAATCTATACCACAACCGCAACCATCACAAACGCAACCACCAGCACAAACACAACATCAACAACCACCACCACCAACACAAACGCAACCACCAGCACAAACACAACAATATCAACCACCACCACCAACACAAACGCAACCACCAACACAAACGCAACCACCAACACAAACGCAACCACCAACACAAACGCAACCACCAGCACAGACGCAACCACCAGCACAAACGCAACCACCAGCACAAACGCAACCACCAGCACAAACGCAACCACCAGCACAAACGCAACCACCAGCACAAACACAACATCAACCACCACCACCACCACAGACGCAACCACCAGCACAAACGCAACCACCAGCACAAACACAACAATATCAACCACCACCACCAACACAAACGCAACCACCAACACAAACACAACATCAACCACCACCACCACCACAAACGCAACCACCAGCACAAACACAACAACTTCAACAACCACCACCACCAGCACAAACACAACAACTTCAACAACCACCACCACCACAAACGCAACCACCAGCACAAATACAACAATATCAACAACCACCACCACCACAAACGCAACCACCAGCACAAACACAACAATATCAATCACCACCACAAACACAACAATATCAACCACCACCACCACCACAAACTCAACAAGCAGCACAAACACAACAATATCAACAGCAACCACCACCACAAACAAAACCACCAAAACCACAAACATCAAAACCACAAACATCAAAACCACAAACAAAGCCACCAAAACCACAAATGCAATCACAACCACCACAATCTCAACAGCAACCACCACAACTGCAATCACCACCTCAACCACAACATAATATTATCACATCTCCATTATCAGCGCCTCCTCCTCCTGTTATTCCCAGGTTCACAAAACCAAATCTTAAAGGTTCTAGTTCTATCAAAAAAGAAACCCCGAGATATGGTTCGCATTCGACAAATGCACCTGTAAGTTTTCCCACTGGCAAACCTGATCACGTTGCCGCCCCTATACAAAACAAGGATAAAGATAGCTCTAAAGAGGAATTCAAAGATCCTGATAAAGCAGACAAATATGTGGATGCATTAATTTCTTCACCTGTGATAGAAGAAATTGAAAGCGAAGACAGTAAAGGTCATGAGAGTGATGAAACCCAGTCACGTCCCTTATCCCTTGATTCAAAAAGCTCCGATTATTTTGGATCAAACCCAATGAAAGGCATTAGTGGTGACACTTCATCATATTCATATCAAAGCAGTGGTGATAGCATTCCGTTGTATCAAAATAGTGGTAGAATAACTGGTAAACCAATGGAATCTCGTAATCAAAACAGTGGCAGAATAACTGGTGACCCAATGGGATCTCATAATCAAAACAGTGGTAGAATAATTGATAACCCAATGGAATCTCATAATCAAAACAGTGGTAGAATAACTGGTGACCCATTGGAATCTCGTAATCAAAACAGTGGTAGAATAACTGGTAACCCAATGGAATCTCGTAATAGAAACAGCGGTAGAATAACTGGTGACCCATTGGAATCTCGTAATCAAAACAGTGGTAGAATAACTGGTGACCCATTGGAATCTCGTAATCAAAACAGTGATAGAATAACTGGTGACCCAATGGAATCTCATAATCAAAACAGTGGTAGAATAATTGGTAACCCAATGGAATCTCATAATCAAATCGGTGGTAGAATAACTGGTGACCCAATGGAATCTCGTAATCAAAACAGTGGTAGAATAACTAGTAACCCAATGGGATCTCATAATCAAACTAGTAACCCAATGGAATCTCGTAATAAAAACAGTGATATAGTAACTAGTTCTCATATATATAACCCAACGGAATCTCGTAATAAAAACAGCGATGCAAATAGTCTTCCTTTAGATATAAACTCAATGAGTCATTCTCTTGAATTGGACTTCAATAAAGAAAACCATAGTTCTAGTGATCCATCAAATACTAGAAAAAGTTATGCGGAAGGAACAACACATGATTACCATCACCCAGATGAATATGATCGCATTAATGTAATAACACAAGATGACACTGTCAGTTCTACTAGAAAAAGTTATGCGGAAGCAACAACACATGATTACCATCACCCAAATGACCCTGGCAGTTCTTCATCTGGAGTTTTCAATAAAGCAGCTAGTGCAGTGCGTAATATTGGTAGTTTTGTTTTCGGATCCGGAAGCAGCAGCTCGGATGGCGAAATTTTCAATGTCACTTTTCATGTACATTTACCGAACTTTGACCGAACGGGTGAACCAGTAATTCTTGGTAGTGGTAACGAATTAGGAAATTGGAAACAATACAATAAACTTGAACAACCTGATCCTCAAAGGCATCCTAATTATTGGAGATCAAAACCCATTAATATTCTTCTGTTATATGAGAACATGCCAGAAATTAAATATAAATATGGAATATTTTTTAGAGGTTGGAATAATTATCGTAATTATGTGGATTACGAAGGTGAAGGGTATGAGCAAGATCGCACGTTGGACACAACGATAAACGATCAATACGACATATGGTTAAATAACAAGAAATATTTTATGAATAATAGAGATTTTGCCTTCGTTGATGTCATATATCAATCAGTTACCGCCAAAAATTATAAAGACAAGATTATGCAATATCAATCGCTGTCAAAAAATCATGGTTACCACGTTCGGAATGTTACTAATATTGACTTCATCGTCAATAATCTTTACCCTTCCCAAGCAAGAGAGAAACGACTTTTCCTTTGCGTCCTTCTTGGATATTATATAAAACATCATCATATAATCCATCTTCCTCAACATTTCCAATCTGTCGATTTACTTGAAGCACTAGAAAATGTATCCGATGAGACATTACCGAGTAGTACTTTAGAACTAATGCCGAGAGTATTACAAAGTTTAGTTCAACATAATGCAACATCTAAGTCTTTCGTGTGGATTAGAATTTTTAAGTCTGCTCGCATCTTAGACCCTCAATTCTCTTTTGTCGATTCATTCATTGGCGTTGAGTATAATAATGAAGAATTAGCCAACTTTTTTAAACTTTGGAATAAAAGTGCTAAATCTTACATGAAATTTATTGGTGAAGAAGCATATACAAAAATTGCCAAGGTAAGTATTATTTTAATTTGATGATTTCTTTTTTACAATTACTTTCTTTATTCATTTTTCTTTGCTATCATAGCACCTGATCAACATTTCTCGCAATATGTCATTTCTTATTGCAACGTGGAAAGATATTACTGATCGCTCCATAAATGTTAGTAATAGAGTTCGACAATTTTTGATCGAACGTATTAGAATCAATATTGATAATTCTGATGCAAGCGCAAGTACTTTAATCGATGATTACAGTAAAGTTCTCCCGGATTTACGAAATGATGTTTCGGGAATTTTTTGCGACAGAGTTATTTATTTACTAAAACATCCTCGTACTGAGTGGAATATAAATAATAATTTGGATTCAATTGAAAAACTTCTTTTATCTAAGTCTATGTATTGGTCTCCAGACAGCCACCTCAATGCATTGGAGGCCATTTCCCGGTCAAAAGAAATCAAAATCTTAAATATTTTCTTAAAATTATTGAAACATTGGTTCGCTATTAATAATTCTGTACATGATTCTAAGAATCCAAGAGTTTTACCAATTTGCAGGGATTGGTTTAGTAGTGTTTTAACTCGTTTAAATGAATCACAGAATTCATCTGCTGATGGAATATTTGTATTTACAGTTTTCAATTATTTATCAGAGGCTTGTAAAGTGATTAAAGGTAGAAAAAAAATCTATGATGAATTATCAAGAATTGCTACAACCCGAGTTAGAGAATGTTCAGAACAAAGAATTCTTAAAGCAACAACTCGAGTTGTGAATCTAGACGTAAATGTAGTTCGGGAATTCATTACTATAGCAGTTGATATATTAAAACAATCTGTTTATAATGCTGATGCTCAACTCTTGGATAAAATCCAATTTATTTGTGGTAATACAAATGATGATAGGATGGATAGACTAAAAATTAATTATGAGTGAGTATTTCAAGAATCATTCACATATAATGAAATTTAAACATTTTAATTTTTATTAAATTTTATCAATTATTTTATTTTATTTATTGTACATAAAGACTATCTGAACATTTAATATGCAGTATAATGACTAAATTACAGTCACATTATATTCCACCTTCAACATCTGAACAACATTTGAAACTTCTCAATTCTGGACAATTTTGGAAGGTAATTTTTCGTGCAGAAGGCCATGTCGAAAAATTACATAAACATCCCCATGTTCAACAAATACGTGATGATATTAATCAGCTGGCAGGCTTAATTGCTGAGAAAACTATTGATATCAAATCTCTCCAGTTAATTTTAAGACATAAAGATACAGAGCTATTCACATATTTTGATTGTCCTAATTCAAAGAAAAGATTGAACGCGGTGTTTGTCTCAAAACAGGATATTAGTGAGGCCAGAAATCAGTGCAAAAATTACGAGTCCACCTTAAATGAACTTAGAATATATTACGAGATCTTCTGTTCAACCTTAAAAGTTTCGGATGTGCATGAATATCTTTCAAAAATAGATACCGAATCTAAGATGTTATCTCGACTTAGACTCAAAGATATTTTAAGCCCTGACCATTGGGAATTTCATAGTGAAACAATAGAAATGGCAAAAAAAGTATCCGTATTTTCCGAATCTCAGACATTTGCAAACATTTTTAATTTACTTCTTAATGAAGTAGCAGAAACGTTGACAGTTGAAGATATCACAAAA
The DNA here is from genome assembly GCA_910592015.1 of Diversispora eburnea. NCBI lineage: Eukaryota > Fungi > Glomeromycota > Glomeromycetes > Diversisporales > Diversisporaceae > Diversispora > Diversispora eburnea. Next base: position 32,857 of record CAJVPK010000198.1, on the reverse strand, counting down.
ACGATAATTAATAAAGCACTTGAAAGATTTGCTCAATTATGTAAGCAATATAAAGGTCAAGATTGGGAAAAATTAAAATGTTCCGATGCCGCTTTCCTCTGGAAAGGTGTAACTAATGTAGAATTCGAACTTAGATTAATGGGAAATTATGTTGCTCTCAGCAAAAACCAAAAACATTATGAAAACCTTGTCAAGACTCTTAAACGACTTGCATCTGTACCAGATTGGGTTGTTCGTCTTGAACAATTATTCACAATTATTGAAATATTTGATGTTCCACATGAAAAAGACGATTGGCTTACAAAATCTCGACGTATTTTGCAAGATGATATTCTAACTCTTGGAAAGTTAAATAACTTTTTTGATTATCTTAATGGAAATCTTGCTAAAATTGATAGTGATACTTGCTGGCCTTTGATTAAAGAATTATCCGAAGCTGGCGATTTTTTAGAATTCCTCAAAAGTATTGCTGAACATGATATAAAAAATCTTATTAATGGGTACGTAGATATTTATTTCTTGATTATAATTTATTTACAATAAAATTTATTTAATCTCTGGTATTTTTATTAAATATAGTGTTGATGATTTTAATGATGAGCGATTAAACCAAGAGGATACTGTTGCTTCATTAATTCAAGTTCAACAATTGTTACTTCAATTAATGAATAAAGTGAAATCGAGAGATATAAGTATTAAAAAATTTCTTGCCGATTTGGCCACCATCAATGCCGATAACCCTACATTAGTTGGAAAAATTACTTTGTGTTCAAGTTGTAATATGGCTTTACAAAATATGTATAAAAACATTTCAAATCGAGGTGAAGTTACTAAAGAAAAGATTCAAAATGCTGTTAAAAAAGGAACTTTTTCATTTGAACGTGTTGGCAAAGATGAAAAGTTTACTGTTGCATTGACATATCCCTCCAAAGAGAGTAATGTAAAGCCTTATTCTCTGTCTGACTTACAAGATTTGAGAGGACGTGCGTTGTTAATTGCTAAACCTACTTCCGCGGTAAACATGAGAATGGATGCAAATGAAGAAGAACAAATAGCAAAGGCCAGGATAATGGATGAATTTGTTCGTCAAGTTGATTTGGTTCACGAGATTTGTAATGTTGGAGTTAAACTCATACAAATGGGGCATTTCGGTTATCGGCAATACAAGAAATCGGTTTCTGGTGACAATAAGATGAATGAATTAACTATTTTACATAAAGCACTTAAAGAGGATTTGAATCAATGGTAAGTATTATTATTATTATTTTTTTTTTTTAAAAAAAAAAAAAATTGTTTTTATGTTTCTTTGCTAATATAATTATTTTCATATAATTCAGGGAAAAGATCGTCGATAAAGCACAGGAACTTCATTATTACTTGACATTTTTCCCTGCTCGTCATATTTTAACTTTTCTTGACTATTTCACTAATGATGATCCAGCCAATAGAGAGATTATTAAAACTCTTATCCTATTTGTGAACCCCAAGGCCAAGTTGTTGCCAGCCAAAAAAGGTGGTTTTAAAATATCACAACAAAATTATTTGGATATTCTCTGTGAACTTGGTGCTAAGATAAAAATTATATTCGGTGACATTCCAATTCAAAAACGTCCACTAAAAGAAAAAGGTGTAGTGGTTCCTTCTGATATAGTGCATAGAGGAAGGTTATTTGTTGCTTCTTGTAATGATAAATTATTAGTTCCAAATATTATGATGTCAATTTATATAAATCATGGATATTATCCCGAACCATGGCAAATTTTGATTTGTAAATCATCTACTACTATGGAGGAACTTTCAATTTTCACAAAACGTTGTTTCCTTGCAGCTGATAATGGATATAAAGATCACCTGTTCTGTATTGCAAATTTAGAGGTGCTCGAGTTCGATTTACAATATAATTTAGTAAATCTTATAAGATCTTTACGTGAGAATCATGATGATTATTTATTAGCATTAATTTGTTGTCGTGAGGCAGGACTTCATCATCACATTTTAGATCAATTTTCAGCAGAAGTAGTTAATACCAATGGTTTATGTAATGAAACAATGAAGGCTATTTATTCTGAATTATGTCCAAATGTTGCATGTGTATCCTCGGATTTATCTGGTCAAGGAAAGAGTGAATGGATTAAACAATCTAGTTTCCTAAAACATAAAATTCCTCGTAGTTTCCTTATTAGTGATGGGATCAATTTTAGTAAACTAGTTCATCAGCTCAAAAGATTTCAACTTCATGAACTTCATGAAGGAGAAAGTTTGCATATTAATATTGTTTCAACCAATAACAGTAGTGATGTAAATATGTTCTTATTTGAATTACTTACATTAGGATTTGTATTTAATGATGTGGAAATCGTATATCTTCCAAAAACCACAGTTTTCATTGAAATTGCATCTACCGACGAACAAAAATTACTTAATTCACTTCCAATCACAAGTTATTATAACAAAACTCATATATCCTGGGATATTAATAATTTAATTGTGTCTAATGAAATTCATAGTCCAATTCAAATTGTATCTTATTATTTGAATGCACTTGATCAAGCTACAATTGACGAAAATAATATTCATTTCTCTGGAGAAGGAGCCATTACTCAACCTTTACCAGCGAAAAGATGTCAAGAACTAGTGGCCAAATATTTCTTCGATGAAAACACAGATAATATTTCATCATTTCGCTTTGTGGAAATTTTTATTAATGTTTTAGCTGATCAATTGGTGAGTACTTTCATTTAATATACCTTTTAAGGTAATCTTTTTTCTGATACATTTAATATTTTGGTAGGTGCGTTTTTCATCAAGTACATACTTTCGCGTTGAGAATTTGAAACAAATTGTAAAAGATGAAGATTTACGAACAACATTACTACGAAAACTAATAGATGTTTCTAAAGACTTTGCAACTCGATCTGTTCAAACAAAAGTAGCACAATTAGAAGCAATTGGAAATATTAATCAAGAATTAGAAGACATTAATATCGAGATTAAATCATGGGATGACTCAAATCATCTTTTAGTGTGCTTCATGTCTCAAAGTCCAGACTCGATTTGTACTTTATATCGAGACCCCAAGAAAGTTGATGAAAATGTGAAATCTTTCTTGAGAAGTCAATTTCCCGGTAATCCCAGAGAATGGAAACTTGAAGATTATAATAATATGCCCGATAAAGAACTTTTAAATAGATTAGAATGTTTGGCACGTAAGACAACAAATAAAATTGATTTACCTAATTATGCACTATCAGCTGATAATTTAGTTAAGATGGCATTAATCTTACTAAGAGCTCGGGCTAACATTCCAGTTGTTGTGATGGGCGAAGCTGGATGTGGAAAGGTAATTATTTACTATATATTCTATATTCTATATTCTATGGTTAAATAAATATGTTAATATAATATCTTAAAATTTATAGACAAGTTTAATAAGTTATTTGGCAGGAGTTGTTGAAGTCAAGTTTGAAGCATTAAATCTTCACGCAGGAATTTCAGAAGCCCAAATATTAGATTTTATGTCTAAGGTTGAAAAGGATGCCGTAAACGGAGAAATATGGATATTCTTTGATGAAATCAATACATGTGATCATATTGGTCTTCTAGCAGATCTTATTGCTCATCAAATGTTGCTCGGTAAAGCAATTCATCCAAATATTCGATTATTCTCTGCCTGTAATCCATATCGAATGCGAACAAAGAGTCAAAGCCAAGCTGGATTAAAGGCCAAAGTCAAAGTCAACAGATATGAAGAACAAAGTAAACTTGTATATCAAGTCAAGCCACTTCCGGACCAAATTTTGGATTATGTGTGGGACTACGGTATTCTTCAAAAAAATGATGAAAAAAAATATATCCAAATAATGACACACAAAGAACTTAAAGATTATGAATTGAACCACCCAGTACTCACAGAACTCTTGTTTGGATCCCAAGAATTTATTCGTTCAATTGAAGAACCATATAGTGTTAGTTTACGTGATGTGAAGAGAGCTATCAAATTGATAAAGTTTTTCCATTATAGTTTAAATAATCGACCGCGACGAACAAAAACAGGAAATAAAAGTAGACCCAAATATCCTAATGATAATAGTATACAATTACAATTCCGGTGTTATATTTTAGCAATTGCTCTTTGTTATCAATCTAGAATTTATGATCAAGAAGAACGTGCAAATTATCGGAAAGATATGGTTAAAATTTTTAGATCAAAGGGTGTGAATTTAGATCATCGTAAATTTAAGGAAATAATTAAACAAGAACAAGAAGATATTGTAAAACGAATGAATATACCTCCAAATACTGCATTAAACGAAGCTCTCTTAGAAAATATATTAGTAATGACCGTTTGTATTCTGATAAAAATACCAGCATTTATTATTGGTGCACCAGGGTTAGTATTTAAAACGATAAAAAATATTATCTTTTTTAAAAAAAAATTTATTAAATTTATTATTATTATTTTTTTTTTTTTTAAAAAAAAAAATTTAAAGGTCATCCAAATCTTTAGCAATTCGATTAATTAGTCAAAATCTTCGTGGTAAAGATTCGAATGATCGATATTTCCAAACCTTGCCACAGGTAAATATATATAATTACGAAAAAACCATTTATCCAAAATTTGTTATATTATTATGAATTATTGTTTTAATTTGAAATTTTTAGGTTTATCTTATTCCACATCAAGGTTCATCATCTTCCACTTCTGATGGTATTATTGAAGTTTTTCAAAAAGCAGTTAAATTCCAAGAAACAAGCACAGATGAATTTCCTTCGATCAGTGTTGTTTTACTAGATGAAGGTATTTTACGATATGCAACATGATTATTTAATTTTAATTAATTATGATTTTAAATTTATATTATGATTATTTTTGTTTTTTTTTAGTTGGATTGGCTGAAACTTCTCCACACAATCCTTTGAAAGTTCTTCATTCTTTACTTGAACCAAGTTATCCTGCTGATGGTCCGACTGTATCTGTTATTGGAATTAGTAATTGGAGATTAGATAATAGTAAAAGTAGCAGAGCATTATTAGTTCAAAGGTAAAGGAAATAAATAATCTTAATTTAAGATTTAAATCTATTTAATTTTTAAAAGAATCTAATTTAAATAATTCAATTTATTTAATAGACCTAAGTTTGGTATTGACGATCTTGTGGAGACTGCAGAACGGTTACTTGAGGGTAAAGCACGATCCGTGTCTCTTAAACCTCTTGCAGAAGCATATTCAGAATATGAACAATCCGGACAAATTTATCCAAATTTCCACGGTCTTCGTGATTATTATGGTCTTGTAAAAAGCTTATCTATGGCAGATATGACACCCGATAATATTCAGATGGCTTTAGCTAGAAATTTTGGTGGTACAGATCAAAATGCAAGACTTTGTGAAGAATACTTTGGTAACGTTTTGCAAAAGTTCAACAATTACGGTGAATGGAAATACGAACCAATCTCAACTTCAGAATTAATTAATGCTAATTTAAGAGATGAAAGCGCAAGACATTTAATGGTTATCGGGAAAAGTGATTCTATTGTAAATATTTTAGATTTCCAGTTAAAAAATCAAGGTTTAGAACCTGTGGTGATATTAGGTTCCCAATTTCCTGATGACCAACAAGATTATTCTTATAGTGTATTGAGTAGAATTATGGTAAATATAATTAATTATTAATAATTTTTTTTTTATTTACATGTATAACTTTGTCTTTTAATAATATTTGATCATTTTTTAGATGTGTGTTGAAGCAGGGAGACCTCTTATTTTAACAGATTTGGATATTATTTATGGTATGTAATTTGAATTAATAATATAATTTATGATTACAAGTTATTTTAATTTTTATATTTTTATATTTTTTAAATAGGCGCTCTTTATGATTTATGGAATCAGAATTACATTGTTTATGGGAATAAAGAAAATCCTAGGTACTTTACCAGAGTTGCTCTTGGGGCTTATGCTAATCCAATGTTGTAAGTATATTTAAGTTCATATTTTATTTATTATATTATTTTCATTATTTTTATTATTTTTTTTAATATTTTAAATTTTTAATATTTCAATTTTTTAATCCTATGATTATTTTATTAGGTATGTGGATAATAAATTTAGATGTATTTTAGTTCTTGATGAATCTAGACTCGATAGAGCAGATCCACCACTTTTAAATAGATTTGAAAAACAAAGATTGACTATTGAAGATGCACTCACGAAACAGCAACAGGATATTGTAGAGTTTTTGAAAGAATGGGTTAGACAAATGGGAACTTTGGTCTCGAGGAACAGAATACAATCTCGTAGTGACTTCAAATTGAAGGATCTTTTCATTGGCTTTGATCCAGATGAAACTTTACAAAGTCTAGTCATGTACACTATGAAAATGAATCCTGAAAGTCAAAATGAAGATATTATTAAAAAATGTAAAGAATCTCTTGTTGCTATTGCTTCAGCGGATGGAATTATAAGAGCCACAAAATCAGCCATCGATCCCGCAGAAAGTTTATTCTGGAAGAATGTTTACTTCCCATCACCAGAAAATAATAACCAACATCACGATCACTTAGAAGATTATTTCGTTTCATTATTTTTTGAACTTGGTATGGCTGACCCAGAGCCATCGTTAGTTATTGTAAATACTTTCTCGAACATCAACACCGATGTTAAAAAATGTCTAGAAAAAGTGACACGTGTTCAAGTTGATAAATTATCAACATTCAAAACCGAAGCACAACTTCAAAATAGAGTTAAACATTTCTGGCTTGAATCTGATAATCAAATGTTGGTTCTTCAGTGTGATGTAACCACCAGAAATGCGGGATGTATTAAGTTAGCTAAATTCATCATTGAACAATATCGTAATGAATTTCTTCGAATAAAAACCAAAAAAACGAAAGCAAAACATGCATGTATTATTTTACATATTCATAGGGAACAAGAAACCAAATTTTTATCATTTAATTTTATGTGCGGATGGAGACAAGTTACAATTGAAACTTTGGCCCCTCAAGAGAAACATTTATCTTCACTTTTGGAAGGATCTTTGATAACTATAATGAAATCCACTTATCCATTTGAGGAGATATTAAAACAAGAATTGTTATGGTGTCTTCTATGTATGAAATTTTCTTCTACAGAAAATTCTATTAATCACATTAAGTAAGTACACATTGATATTGTATAAAAATTTTCTTGAAAATGTTTATTAATTTTCGATTTTTTATAGAACGATCAGTTCCGAGATCTTCAAGTACCCTAACTTTATCGAATGCCTCAAAGAAAGAACACTCATGTGGATTGATGAAAAATCTTCTGCAGACTGGCAATATCAAGTTGCATCCAATAAACGGTTATTATATCCTTATTCATCTTTTTCTGCCGCTTTACAGGCCTATATTCGTTCTTTGGTCAGAGGTCCACTTGCAAAAATGTTATATTCTCTGCAAAAATTATCAGCCATAAATACATTCTTTTATATTGATCAGCTCGAAGATGGAAAAGATTCTCTACTCACATTCTGGAAAGATATGTTTAAAGATCCTAAAGTAATGGGAACCGATGATCTTGTTGAACCTAACCCCGATGTTTATACGTTACCACGAATTTATGATTTGCGTTTCCCATTTTCAGGTTATTTTATCAAAAGAATTGATGATTTTAAGGAAATGTATTTAGAAGAAATAGCTAAACTTAAGCAAGAAAGAGAAAATTGTGATGAATTTGGAGAACTTCAACCATTTGTTGAGGATACAACTTATCGTGTATTTAATCAAACCATCCTTACTTCAATACCACACCTCCGAGATGCACCATTTGACGAATTTTCAGAATTATACTTTAATGATTTTGTTACAGTTGTTTCTAGTACTGATGGGAGTAAAAAAGATGTCAAATTATTATCCCTAATTTTGCAACAACTTTTGGATGAAGAAAAGGTTAAAGACCCAGTGTACTTACATGTTTATTGGTGGACAAATTCAAGTACAATATTAGCAGACTTTCAATTAGCTCAATTATGTCCAACAATTATCAATGACTTTTCAGAAAGACGAGCTAATCACACCTTTGAAGAGTTTCTCATTCAGGAAGTAACAATAACGATGCTTAATAAGTTAAGTGCAGAAAGTATTAATGTTCACCATATAGATAAATGGCATAAACAAGCCACAAAAATCATAACCTATACTGGAAAGTTGATTCGGTCTCGAAAATTACCATCTTTCCAATTATTACGAATTTGTAATGAACTTGTTGCTTCAGAATCAGTTTCTTTGAAAGATATTAAGGAAATAGTAAGACTTGGTCTAATTTCCGATGATCGCGAAATACTTTCCAAAGAATTCATAAATTATGTCCTTAGAGTTCTGGATAAACTTGAAGTTAATGAAAAAAATTTAATTCCCATGCGATCATTTATTACAAGATGTCTTGATGTTATTTCATTAGAGTCACAAGTAATTTTACACCTTTATCAATACATTTTTTCTCGAGAACCTTTCCCCTTGATAGGATCGATTATAAGTCGTATTTTCGAAAAAGAAGATAACGATAATGAAAGTGTCTTCTTTAAAATTTTCGAAAATGCTCATGCGATTTTGCAACGTTCACCTCGTTTGAATGTGATTAATAATGCTTTAAAACTCAAAGATTTAAATTCACCAATGGCGGCCTTGTGCTGTGATATTATTCAACAGAATTACTTTTCAGATTTAGAAATGGCAGGGATGATTGAATACTTTCTTTCAGCTTCTAGTGCATTACTTAACGTGGGAGTAGAACCTTTACAACGTATTATATCAATAGCCTTTCTAAAAGAGTTTGTTGGTAGACTTTGGGACACGACAATAGATAGTGACGATTTCACAAAACCAATTTCAATAGGTAAAATAATGGAAATTGGAAATTTTAATCCTCGAGTAGTTCTTGATCAAATAAACAATGTCATGTCAATGGAGAATCCTTTAATTTATTCTCTTAAGATCTACTTTTTACGAGATTTACGATTTAGAGATTTTTCAATTGATGATGTTAAAAAATTCTGTAACGGACAAAGAATAACTCTACCATGGTTATCATCATTAGAATGGGGAGATAATAATGATAATAGGCTTCCATTTAACACATATTGGTATCTTCCTGAATATGCACAAGCCGAAGACTCATTTAGATTTCTATATAGTATAAATAATAACAATCCGATTCAACAATTCATGCAATTATTACCAAATAATCTTAACTCTAGAATTGCATTTACGGGTCTTATCATATCTCGCCTACATGTTATTAGAGCTTCACGTGAATGGGGTCCAAACGAAAATCGAGCAGCAGATTTTTTGAAAAATGTTAGCAGAATAAACGGATTATCCGATATTTATAAGAACTCTATCAATAGGATAATATCAAATAGACATCCATTACTTCATTTCGATGCTAGAATGGATAATAATACTATATTCATAAAATCAGTGATCGCTCATACAATAATTTTGCATGCATCTATGGATCCAAACGTTACACCTCTTACCACACTTTTACATAGGTTAGAAACATGTCAGAATATGTTTATTTTATCTTGCACTTCCGATATGGAAGCATATATAATGAATGCTGTTTTAGGAAAAGAACGAGTTACTCGGTAAGTCAAATATGATTATAGGTGTTTATATTTTTTTTTAAAAAAAAAAAAAATTTATTAAAAAAAAAAAATTTGTATTTTTGTTATTTTTCAATAGATATACTTGTGAATGCGGTTATAAATATGTTATTGGTAATTGCGGTTTCGCCATGACTGGTCAGTTATGTCCTGAGTGTAAAACAAGAACGTTAGGAGGTGCAGATCATAAGGCTTATGCTACTAATAAGAAATTAGATGCAGCCCCACTTGCTGCGAATTTAGCAACTAATGACATGTCTGGTTATATTGGAGAAACACCAAATCAAGATATCGCTTATTGTGTTCGATCTATGCCACCTACTTCTTTCAGGATATTACATTTATTTGTTCATATTCTCATAGGTGCTTCGTCTCCCTCACCAATTGCATTCAATTTCCTTCAGAAAAATAACCAAGTTGCTATCGATACGGAACATTATTGTCTTCAACATATTCAAAATGATTGGAATATTCTCAAACAAATTCTTAATTGTTCTGATGAGAATTTAGCATTAACATTACACTCAATATTGGCGAACATGACACAAAACCCACCACCTGCATCTAATTTAAGCGCTCCGAATCAACGTGAAGAATGGGAAACTCTATTCACTAGAAATTACGTGTCTGACCAAATTAAAAGTATACCTGAAACAACCACAAATTTCCGTACTATTCTTGACGCTGCATCAAATGCTGTAGGAAATAATGCTAATGTTATTGAATCCGAAATAAATCAAACTTTGACGACGGTCGATATATCTCAATTACCTCGACTTTGGCGTAAAATTGGAGTTAACACTTTTGAAAGTTTCCGTGCTTATTATAATGGAAATTTAGCTCAATATCAAGAACAATTCCCTGTATTAGCCGCGTACTTTAAATATGAAGAAAGATTAACATATGTAAAACATCTTTGGAATATTGTTAAATTTGTTCAATTACTATCAGCCCGCCTTTCTTATCGATTAAATAGAAAAGAAGTTGAAGCCTTAACATTCCGTGAATATGTTTTAAGCGAGAGGAATGACGGAGCATTATTAACAGCATATAAAGATTTTGAGAAAGCTTGGAATTCCGTGATTGAGAATGTAGATAGATATCAATGTCATGAAATTAAGATTAAACCTAAAATGCATTTTGACCAGAAACTCATTTTAGCGTTAATTGAACCTAAAGATGAAGGAGTTTTTCTTTGTGCAATTCTAGAATATTTAATTTTTATACAAAATAATTTCTTAGAAGAAATTATGGCAATTACTCCTGGAACATGCAGATCCCTTAGATTTTTAGAAGATTCTGATTCCCTTACAGAAACTGAAGGTCCACCTCAATATTATATTCAATCATTAACTCTTGAACAAGCGAGAAAAGATAATTTGATATCTTACCAATGGGAAGATGATTATGATGGAATTCTTCAATTTAGTGAAAGAAATTTAGGACTTGGACGTGGTCAAGACATTATTTATGATTTACAGAAAATTGAACAAGAACTCGCTAGGTATTTAGTTTTTGAAAAAGTTCACATAGAAACGATAGAAGAAACTACATTATTCATGGAACCTTTTTCATATCATATGGAATTGTTCCAATCATCTATGAGAATTATTGGAGATATTAGAAATTTGATTCCACAAGAACCAATATCCCCTGAAAAGGTTGCAACTATCATGGGAACCCCAACAAATTCATTTAATTTCTCACCAGATCAAATGGACACCTCAATAGATAATCCATCAGATATTCTATCAGCATTAGAAATTCTTTTGTGCTTTGTAAAACGTAGCCCTGGTGGTGGTGGTGAATTTTTGATTAAAGAATATGTATCTCAATGGGCATCACTATCAGAAATTTCCGAAAATGCCAAATTCAATAATTTGTTGAACGTAGATTTGAAACTTAAACATTTAGTTGGATTATACGAATTAATTGAAGAACAAGTGGCTAATACCACTGTGAAATATGTTTCTGAAAAATACAAAGCTCCGATTAATGATTTAGTAGATTCTTTAAATAAAGTTATTGATTGGACAATACCCCCATCTCAACAAGAACTTCTTCCAGCTGATGCATTCGCTTTAGCTTTGAAAAGATTTATGTATCGATGTTTACAAGGAGAAACTATAAAAGAAACTCACCCGCTCAATCTTTATGTCTGTGAAGAATCATTATTCTTTTGGCCGTCTTCAGTTCCTCAACAATTGATTGATAATCTATTTCCAGATGAATTAATGGTCTCACATACTTATACTGTGTATGGATTTATCACAAAACAAATTGAGGTATGTTTTTATGATTTTAATTTTACTATTGACACCTTTTAAATTTAATTTACATTCTAATAACTTTTAATTATCAAAAAAAAAATAGTATCTCATTCGAAGACAGCATCAGCAACAACATCAGCAACAACATCAGCATCAGCATCAGCATCAACAGCATCAACATCAGCACCAGCAACAGAAAAGACAACCACCACCACCAGAATCACAAAGACCACAGGAAAGACAACGTCGATACGGGACAAGGAAAAATAAAAATACTGGGAGATTCGATTAGTTTTTTTTTAGTGCATTATATATCAATTCTTTTTTTTTTTTTTATAAATTTATGTTAATATATTAAATTAAATAAAAGCAACATTATTACAATATAAATTTCATCAATTTCTTAAATGATTTATTTGATAAATGAAACAAAAGATGCTTCTAAATTAGTTGCTATTTAATTTTATATTTTCATAACTATAATAATATAAAATTATTTTATTATGGTTTGAATCGTTAAACTGATTAATTATCAAAAATATCTCATAATCAAAATTCAATAATCCAATATACCAGTTTCAGTATTCTTTTCTTCCATATCATCTGGTTCTATAAATAGATAAGAAATACAATAGTTGAAATATTTTAGTAACAATTTTTAAAAATGCTTAATGATATTAAATTAAAATTTATTTACCATTATCAAAATATTTATCTAAGTTGAAAGAAGCATAATAAATAATTTGAACAATAAACATAATAAACAAATAGATAAAAAATTTAAACAATTTATTCTTTTACCTTGAATATCTTGTTCTTCAGTTTCAACATCATCAAATTCTTCATTAAAATCCACTGTATCATAATCAAAATCTGGCTTCAGAATAATCAAAATGATCAAATTAATCAAATTAAATCAAATTGATGATACTGTAATTAATGATAATTATTTATAAAATTAGATATATAATAACTTACATCATTTCCTGATAAAAATTTTTCTCTCATAATATCAATCAGATCTGCTCTTAATTGTTCTTTTTCTTCATCTGATATTTGTATTTTTTCATCTTTTTCATTATTAATTTCTTTCTCATTCATTATTGTTGTTAATTCTTGCATTACTGAATCACTTTTTTCATAAACAATTTCCATTGATTTTATATCAATTTTATTCATGTCCATTTGAAGACCATTAACTTCTTCTATTTCCTTCTCCTCCTCCTCTTCTTCTTCCTCTTCTTCCTCTTCAAATTGTTCCTCTTGTAGTTTTCTCTCCTCTTCTTTTTTTTCATGTATATAATTCTGGTCTAATTCAAAAAATAGAATAAATATATTTTATAAATAACAATAATAATGATGATAATAATAACTGTAATAATTTAATAATTGAACAAAATACCAATATCATAAAGTACTCTATCCACCAAATTTACGTCATCAGGAAATGGTGGATGCCTTTTTTCTTCAGGTAAATATTGACCCACGTAATTTTCATATAATAAAGGTTCACGGGATTCAATAGCTTCATCATTAAAATATGAGGTAGAATCAAGTTTGGTAACGAGATATCTATATCTTCGGTTCAAAATTTGTTTATTATGACGAGCATTGGGAGTTAAATTTCGAGATACTGGTGGTGGTACTTTAGGTGTGAAATTTTGTAATTGATTTAAATGCCAATTAATTTCATAATCATCTAATATTTAAATTTAATTTAAATTGAATTAATTAGAAAAATTAAATTTTTAATTAAAGGTAAATTATTATGAAAATTTGACTCACTTCTTAACCTTTCGAATTTTGATAAATGATCTGGTGGTAAATATTTTCCCCACTTTGATAAAAATAATGCGGGATCATCATCTAAAGTATGTTTCATATATGCTAATTTTATATCATCACTTTTTTCAATTTCATTCTCTCGAAGAGTTTTAAAATGAATAGTAGATATATTTTCTTTGATGAAATGTAACAATTCTTTTTTTGATTCTGCATCCATTTTTTTTATTTATTTATTTTTTTTTATTTTTATTTTGTTGTCAATTATATATGTATATATATTTATGAAATAACAAGAGGATTATTGAATGTAAAATTACTTCGTAATTTTCGGATTATTAATATATACCAGGATTGGTCATATGACAAACTTAAGAAAATAGTTCCTTTATTTTCATCTTTCTATTTTATATAATAATAATGAACATTTTATAACTAATAATTAATTCGTTAAATTTTTTTTTGGTTTAAAGAAAGGAGAAATAAAATAATCTGATCCAGTATATTTATACATTTTCACAGTTATGTAGATCTACAACGTTCCACATGAATTTTTTTTTGGAACACTGTTCTCATATTCAATTCCGCTTTTCTGGGTCTATCACAAATTTGACACCGAACATTTCTAAAGTCCTCTTTTTTCCTTCAAAACTTTAAATGGTGGTACCAAAGTGCATCCAAATCAATGAAAAATACGACTCCTTATTTTCCGAAGTTCGTGGGGGTGTTCTATTCACGTTGTACAAGTGATCATCATCAAACGACTCGTAATTTTCTTTCGAATTAAATGATCCTGCCTATCACGTTGAAGGGTTGAGTTAGATGTAATGACATGTTCAGTTTTTCTGGTACGGAATATTTGATCTGTCTATATAACATAGCATATAGTATTTAGTAAGTCTAAAGGCATCAAATATTATGGAACCGCTGAAATTTAGTGGTTAATATGTCACATGATTTATCGTACGTGAATAAAAAAAAATACTTATTCTCAAAATTTTTGGAAATAAAAAAAGAGAACCCAAAAATTTCAAAGGTGTTTTGGCCTGTCTTAGACATTATTTTAACTTTGTCTTTTTTTTTATACAACATCAGGAAATTTTAATCTTCTCAGTATTTTCGATACTCGCAATATTTCGATACCTGAGAGATTTTCGCGCATTTTTTACATTTTTTCGACTTCGCTCGCGATTTGCGAAGATAGAACGATTTTCTACTAAACTATTTTTAAGATAAAAAGAAGGGCTACAAAATGGTATGTGTTTCATACCGGTAGCATCGATATCTGCAGAGTTATTCTAAGTTAAATTACGAATCCTTTGTTTCTTAGCTCATTTAGTCACGTGACTTAACCAGAACTACTTTTAAAAACCATCCATCCCTTGAATAAATCCATACATACTCCTAGCGAAACTAATTTTCTTTGTTCTTTACCTTCTTTAGATGTTTCTTTTCGCTTTTCCCCAGAAATATTTGCATTCTTTAAATCCTATAGAATAGATTATTATTTTTATTAATATTAGATATTTTCCATACTTTCCAAACTCCCGATTACTACTGGGCTAAACCCAAGAACTTTTCTGTACTTACCCTCGCTCTCCCAACCAGGCAACCAGGTGGTATCACCGTGAAAATAATGCGGAAAATTTGCATGATTTTTTTCACGGACGTTTTTCTTTAAACTAAAATAACTCCGCGAATATTGATGCTATCTGGATGAAATACATAAATACAAATAATTTTGTAGCCAATAACGAGATCTTCTTTCTATCTTAGAAATACCTTAGTAGAAAATCGCAAGCGAAGTTGAAAAAACGTAAAAAAACACACGAAGATTTTCGCCTATTAAAATTTCCTGATGCAATAGGTGTAGTATTTTAAAATTTTACCCAGTGTTATATGTATATTTATATATTTCTTTATCTTTGGGACGCAATGTTAAAAATAACTGGGAGTTGAGACTGGTTTTTATAAAAATATTAATGCATAATTTTATTGAAAAAAAAACCAAGTATGTCATTGATATTTCAAAGTCAATAACTCAAAAATGGAAGATGAATTTGATCCAACTACATGGATTTTAACAGAATCAATTCATGTTCAATCTAAACTTTATCATTATGTATTAACTGATAAACTGTAAAATCGAGACATAAGGGGATAAGTAAAAATGATATGAAAGGAATAGTCCAAAATATTTATCCAAATAATCCATCACTCATGTCTCTTTGATAATAAAGTATATTATGCTAAGAATGTTGGCATTCGTTAAAAGATTATATATCATCTGTGGTCAAATCAGAAAAAAAGGATATTACCCGATAAATTCAGGAGTTTTAAAGATGAAGTATCCTATTTGCTATACTTCCATTGGCATACTGATGCAATTAAAAATTTTTTAACGAGTGGAATGTTTCCAGAAGAAGTGGAAAAAAAGGCTATGAGATTAAAACTAAAGCTCAAATACTAGACCCTTTAGGCAAGAATTGTACCAGACATTGTCCATGTGATTTTCTTCGGACACGGATAATGTTCCGCTTCCGTGTTTCAACAAATAAAAATATTTTCCAGAGGAGGTGATTCTCACGTGGAAGTGACATTCACTTTCATGGGACATGGACACGGACATCCAAATTTTGTCTGGTCCGATGTTCATGTCCGCGTCCGTTGATTAGGGGTGACATTTGCTTTTTTATCAGGAATGCAGAAAACTTTTTTTATCCCTTTTTACGATGGCGTCGACGGTTGTAGGTACGTTGGTGGAGGTTGTAGTAGTGATGGTGGAAGTAGTTGATTGAGGTTATAGACGTCACGGTGGTGGTAATGTCACATGGGCAATTTGAGGGATAGATGATTTTGGTGAAACAGTGTTTCTGAATCAGCGTTCAGAAGCTACTTGTGATGAGAAAAAAAGTATCAAACAATTGAAATAGCCATATCGAAGAGCACGTTTCTATTTAACACCATTGTGGAAGGAAAGCTACAATAGTTAAAGAAGAAGGTATTAATTTTTATCTGTAGGAAATTGTTAAACAAAAGTGAGTAATGGATAACGGTTAAGAAGTATATTTATAGACAATCGTTGCAATGGGGATACTATTGAATGTGTGTGTGTGTGATTGAATGATGATGATTATCGAAACGCGAAGCATGCCATAATTTCATTTGTGAAGTCACATTTTCTCATGCATGGTACAAATTCATCATAACCCAAAAATTTATCCTGTGTAACACATACAAATTTGTTTTTATATTAGGTTAAGTACATGTAATTTTTTGATGGCCCAAAAATTTACCTTGAAAGAATACATTCGAAAAGCCAACGTAGGGTAGCATTTTTCAGTTAATTAAATTAAATTATTTTCTTATCTGTTATTAATTTATTACTATGTATGTTGTAATACTAATGGACTAATATGGTAATAATCTAATAATCTAATAATACCAATTATAATAATAATAATTATAATAATAATTACAATAATAATAATAATAATAATAATAATAATAATAATAATAATCAAATTAAATAATAAAATTAAAAACTAAGATGTTACACCTTTTTCTATACATCTATCACAATACCAAGTATTAACTTCTACTGGAGTAGGACCAAATCCTACACAAGTCCCATGATACCAAACTTGACACTTATCACAAGAAAGCATAAAATTACCATCATCAATTTCACAAAGTGGATAAGGACATATACAATTTATAATTTCAACTTCTCCTCCCCCTCCTCCTTCAACAACATTATTTGTTGCTGCGGTATTGGTATTAGTATTAGTAGAATTATTGGTGGTATTGTTATTTGAATTAAATCGAGTTGTTGATTTTTTTGATACTGATGAAGTATTATTATTATTAGTGGTAATAGTAGGGGTGGTGGTAGTAGGGGCAGTAGATGAAGTTCCTCCTAATCGTAATTTAAGTACTGTCGGTGTTCCTCCTGATTGAGCGGATTTTTTAGATTTTGAAGCGGATTTATTTACAGATGTTGATGTTGATTTTTTAGATTTATTATTCTTGGTATCACTGACACTACCACCACCACCACTTTTGGGAAGTGTAACCCGATGTTGTAATTTGGATTGAGATTTATTATTATTATTATTACCAATATTATTATTATTAATAATAATAATATTTTTGTTATTATTATTATTATTATTAGAAAAAATTTCTAAAGGTTCAACCATTTTTTCTTTTCCTTTTCTTGATGATGATGATGATGAAACGATTGTAGGGGCAGTAGTAATAGTTGATACTTGAGATGATGCTAATTTTGATTCAGATTTCATTTCAGATTTATTATTATCCCCAACTCCAGTATTATTATTATTATTGTTATTATTATTATTATTATTATTATTGGTAATAGATTTAGTTCTTCGAGAAACAAGTAATGGTACTTTTTGAGAAGTAAGTTTAAATATTGAATGTGAACGAATTATTGATGATGAATTGGAATGTTTATAATGTTTATTATTATCTTTATTATTATTATTATTATTTTCTTGAATAGTAGTTGCGGTGGTGATGGAAGGATTCACTTCATCAAATTTTGAAATTGTTTCATTAAGATAATGTGATGGAAATAAAGATGATGGTGAAATTTTTAATTTACATTTCTTTTTAGGTGATTCAATTGAATCATGTAACATTGGTTCCGAGTGAGAAATTGATTTGTAAAGGTTAACAAATTGATCACAAGTTGGTGGACGTTGATCTGATGAACGTTTTACACGACGAGGAGATGATAATAATTTTGATTTTTGATTTTTATTATCATGAGAAGGAGAAGAAGGAAATGATGATAATGATGATGATGAAGTTGATGATGTGATTTTCTTTAAATCTATATTATTATCATTATCATTATTATTATTATTATTATTATTATTATTATTATCATTATTATTATTATCACCTGTCATAATAATAGTATCTTTGTCAATTTTTTGGGTATCTTCGATTTTTTGTTTATTATTTATTATTTGATTTTCTTTTTCATAAGATTTATTAATTTCGGGAAAGGGTGGAAACCATTCTTGAATATATGAAGGTCGCTTCTGAGGCCATGAATTATTAATTTCCATCTTTTTTGTTGTTTTATTATTATTATCATCTTCTTTTATACTTTCTTTACTATCATCATCATTATTATTATTATCGTTCTTGATATTTATTTCTTTTTCCGAATCTTTATTTTCATAATTGATTCCTTGTTCAGTTTGTTCAGATGAATCCATATCAATATTTAAATCATCATCAAGATCCATTTTTTCCAGTGATTCTGTTTGTGACAATGAACCCATAATTTGATCTGGCATTTCTTCCGTTTCTTGTGTTCCTGGTATATCTTGATGATCTTTGTCGTTATCATCATTATTATTTTCAGATGAATTAACATTAATAACATTAATAGTAGTTTCAATCATTTCGATAGAATTATTATTTGATAATGTTTCGTCTACAATATTGTTATCAAGTTTAATATCGTCTTGATTAATTTCAATTATTGATGATGATTTGTTATTGTCGTTGTTATTATTATTAGACATATTATTATCTGCGGGATAACCAGGAAGTCCTCTCCTTAATAAATCTAGAAGATATAAAATGTGAATATATTTTAGATCTATTATTTTCTTGTAAACAAAAAAAAACAAAAAAAACACATAATATATAAAATAGATATATAAATAAATATATATATATATTCACCTTTCAAGATATGAGGTTGAGGACCCAAGAACTTTCCCAATATTTTGCCTTCACTTGAAGCCCAATCTTTTAATTCCTCAATATTAATTCCCAATTCTTCAAAAGTTGCCAAAACGTCTGTAGAAGTAACTTTTATCCTTCCCGTGTTGGTAGCACGTTCGTGAGTGGATTTACCCAAACATAATAAATAATCTTTTAAGACATCCGCAAAAACTTCACCAGCTATTCTTGAACTTTTTTCAAAACCGGCGGAAGTTAAAACTTGGTGAGCACTTCGACGTAAATATTCTGCACAGAATTTGTCCATTTGTACGTTATGTAAAAAAAAAAATAAAAACTTTATTAAAAATTTGAGAGAGAGAAAGAAAGAGAGACACAGGTTGTGATAAATTAATTAATCATCGACGATCCATCGCGTGATGTAAGCAAACAAATTAATGTAGAAAATGTAATTAACTTAATTAACTTTATATAATATAATTAATATTATAATTTTATTAAATAAAATAATAATAATTAAAAAAAATAAATAAAATGTACAATGTTGAGAAAATATAATGATAAAATATAATCTAAATTTAAATATAATAAATAATCAATAAATAATATTTACAAATACAAAATAAAATAAATAAAATCATAAATTAACAAATACAATGAATTAAATAAATAATAATAAATTAAATAAATAAATTAAATTCAAATAAAATAAATTCAAATAAATAAAATAATCAAATCATAATTCGCATTCACATGTACACTCACTAACTGGACAAACCTTATGATTATCGAACCATTGATACATATGAATAGCATGTCCACCATGCCTACAAGATTGACACCATGTAAACCATGATTCAATTCCAAGTGATTCCTTATTATTATTATTATTATTATTATTATTATTATTATTATTATTACTATTTCTATTAATCTTCTTATTAAATCCTCCATGATTCATTGAAATATCTTTTCTTAAAATATCATTAATAGTTCCAAGACCAAGTAAACATATAGAACAACGTGGGAGATTTTTATGACAACCTGGACAACAAGTCACCTATAATATAATCAATATAATTCAATATAATTCAATCAAAATAGAATAGAATAGAATTTATGTAACAAACCTTGGGTCTAGCAAAACCTCCTCCATTCACAGCATAAGAACCAGTTAATACACCAATACTCTTTCCTTTTACGGGAATAAAAAGATTATGTGCAATGCTTTGACTACATTTATCACATCTAACATATACTTGAGGTGGAGCAATATCTGCTGCTGATGTATCCATCAATTTTCCTCTTAATATATCAAATTGTGCTCGGATATGAAACATTTCCCATTTATCTAATAATGATCGATAACTATAATATAATTGATAATATCATAAATATAATATAATTGATAATATCATAAATATAATATAATTGATAATATCATAAATATAATTTTTGATATAAAATAGATTATAAATATAATTTTGATAATATAAATTATAAATCTATTTGATATAATAATATAATATATTAAAATTTAATAAAAAATTACCTTTCAACCCATTGATCAACTCTGGGATCCTGTAAATAACGAGGTACACAATAACTAAGTGCCAAACTTGCAGTTTGTACATCTGCTGTATTATTTACATAATTTTCAAATAATGTGATTCCTTCCAAAGTTAATCCGGTTAAAATTATTCCAGATAAATCTCCATTATTTATAACAATTTTTGTGGTTTCGCGTAAATAATTGGTTAACTATAAAAATAAATAAAAAATTATTTGAATTAATTATATATATTTATTATTTATTTATTATTTATTTATTTATTTATTATTAATTTATTTTGAAATTACCTTCTCATCATCCATAAATCTTACTGCTATTCCTACTCGATCTCGTAATTCAAGTTCTTCATCATTTAATACATTATCCCAATTCCCTGAAGATATATAAGAGAATATAGCACGTAAATAAGGTTCCCTCATTTCGAAACTTAATTGTTTACACATTTCTCGCCAAAGTGGATTATCTTGATTCTTATTAAAAGAAAATCCAGCAAGAGCAGTTGATACTAATTTCAATTTTTCATCTTTATATTGAATAAATTAAATAATTAAAAATTAAATAATTAAAAATTAAATAAATTAAAAAATTAAACAAATTAAAAAATAAATAAATAATAAATAAATAAATTATAAATTTATTAATCATATAAAGATACCTCTACTATTATTCAAAGCTTCTATGGCACGTTCAGTTTCCCTATGAAATAGAGCCCATCCTGCTGCTTTTTCATAATTACCAGCATGCTCCATTCTATAAATCATCATTATGAAAAAAAAATAATAAATTAATTATAAAATAAATAATCCATTAAAAATCAAATTTATATATTAAAAATTAACCTTATAAGTGTATTCTCTAATTCATTCTTTCCAAATCCCCATCCACATATACTTAAAGCCAATTTCCTTTGTGCCAATTTTGTAGTCGGAACAGTAGGAATTTCATCAGAATAATCAATCATATCAATTTTTTCTGATAATGGTGATTGAGATATTGGTGGCGGTTGAAGTGATGGCGTTTTAGGAGTTAAGATTGCATTCTTTAAACCATTTATTACGGATGGTGCTATAATAAAATAAATGATGTATATGAAAATGAATATATAAATATATATATATATATATAAAATGAATGAATATAAATGTGATATAGAAAAAAATAATAATTTATTCTAACCTGTCCATGCTGAATGAACTCCATTGTATTTGTAGTCAGTATTCAATGTTGTGTTTTCATCAGTAACCCCTATTAATAATAATTAACATAAATAATATTTAATAAATAATTATTAATCAGTAACCAAATGAAATACTAACAAGCCATCCAATTCCATAAAGCTTCCAATTTTGGTGAACCCTTCACAATTTCTTGATTAGCTTTACACTATTAATAAATTAAATTAAATTAAATTAAATCAAATCAAATCAAATCAAATCAAATCAAAATTGAATTAAACGATAATAATAATGATAATAATAAGATAAGTAATTCTTAAAAACGTACATTCATAAAGTATTGACATTTAGCTCTTCTACGTATCACCACAGAAATATCTTCTTCCATTACTTTCAATGTTTCACTATCATGAGACGATTCATTATCTCTATCAATTGTGACAAATAGTTCATCACGTGATTTGGATGGTTGGATTGTAATAGTTTTAAATTTCTTTTTAGAAGGATCTTTTGGTGATAAATTTATATTATCACCATTTATATCTTTACCTCCATTTCCTTTACCATTGCCATTGTTTTTACCACCACCACCACCACTACGTTCATTTAATTTCTTATCAACATCAAATGAAATTCCTTTGGGACCAAAAATGGTTAAATTTCCTCGGGGTTCCCAACTAAATTGGGGTGCTTCATCCATGAATACTCTCTCAAATCCACCATCTTTATTAATGGTCAAAAATCGAAGACATGATGATGATGATGATGTACCAGTCGGTATCCACGAAAATGATGATAAATTTTTTGGTAAACGGCCAGCTTTTTTTTTTTAATTTTATTCAAAAAAAAAAATTTTAATGATGAATTAATAATAATAATAAATTATTATTTAAGATTTGTTCATATTGTTTTAATTAAATAAAAAATATATATATATATTTATATATATATTATAATTAATTAATTAATTTAATTAATAATAATTTTCATACTTTTTCTAGATTTCCATAGAATCGGTGTATCAAAATCATCTTCTTTATTTAATGTAGTCATTGTTCCTAAAAAAAATAAATAATTAATTAATTAACAAATTATTATTATTATTTAAATCACAATAAAAGATTATAATTATATCACATCAAGAACACCTTAAAATTAATAAATCAAATAATAAAATTATTGCTACCTTCACTTAACCCTGCAGTAGTAGTAGTGTTATTAATTGATTCGATACTATTAAATGATAAATTCCGATTCATTGATGTTGCTGTTGTTGATAAATGAGAATTATTTGATAGTTTAAAAGTATTCTCTTGTTCTTGTACATTATATAACATTATTCGGTTTGAATCCTTTTCCAGTGAAGCAAGTAAACCTGATCTATTAGGTGAAAATAAAATTTGAACGGGTTTTGAATCCGTGGGAATAATTAAAATGTAAAATTTCATTAAAAACAAAAAAAAAAATAGATATAATTAAGGAGATAATATTTTTTTTTTATTATATAAATGAATAATAATGATAATAATAATAATAATGATAATGAATAATAATGAATAATAATATAATAAGAAAAAGAATAAAGTAGATAAAAAATGGATATGGATTCGCCAATCTTTCGATCATCCCATAAATAAATACTTCCTTCCTCATAACTAACAATTCGATGTACATTATAAGGATCTACTTTCACTCCGTAAGTAGCTTTTGTGTACGTTAAATTAGTATGAACTTCCTCTACATGATATAAAAATCATTAAGTTTATATAAAAAATATATAATAATTAATGTAAAAAATATATAATAATTAATATATATAATAATTATAAGAAATGATAATTACGTCTCGTGTCATAAAATTTTAAATATTTTGTTCCCATTCCGGCTACTAATCTTGGACTTAATGGAATCCATGAACACGAAACAACATTTTCATTATATCCATATGATTTTAGGGGCTTTAATTCTTCTATACGATTCCATTGACTACAATTTTTTTCAAAGAATAAATCACAATGATCAAAATTAGAAAAAAAAAAGATTAAAAGAAAAACCTACAAAATAATAATAATAATAATAATAATAATAAAGAACCTATTTGATAAAGGTAAAGGACGTGGTGATAATGGTTGAGGATGTGATCTTGCCTCTAAATAATAAATATAATAATAAATATAATTATTATTATAGTAAATAATAAATAATAAATAATAAAATTTAATAATAATAATAAAATAATAAATTACCTAAAGGATTAAAAAGATTCTCATCTGTCGTATTAACATTTACATTTACTCCCCCATTTCCTCTATTTCCATATCCCATCATCATATTTCCATATTCATTATTATTATGTACATTTCTATCATTCCATCCACTATTAATAATTCCAGCTCTAGATTCTGCTGTCAATTTTGGTGTTTTGTTATTATTATTATTATTAATAATATTACTATCATCCCCTTCATTTTCACCAAATTTATTTATATTTTTTGCTTGTTCAATATCCCAAATAAGTAAAGAACAATCATATCTTAATCTTTCATATCCTATTGCCAAATAACGTGAATCATCCGGAGAAAAGGTCATAAGATTACATGATCGATTATAACTATGTCGACTTGGTAATGTGGCATATGCTGGTGATTGATTAAGTGAAACTATGCTTAAGGGTGTTGGAGAAATTGGATTTTTATTTTTATTTGAGATATGATTATTTGTTGTTGTTGTTGTTATCGTTAATAATGTCTCATCAATTGTTGTCGTTCCTTCTTCATAAAGATCAACTATTGAAGTATTCCCATTTTGTTGTCCAATTGCTATCAAACTTTTAAAATTGGGATCTGTTGACCAGGCAAAACACTTTTTTTTTTATTAATTATAATTAAGTTAATTAATTAATTAATTTTTTTGAAAATAAATTATATCAGATCAATTAAATTTAATTAAAATTATTATTATTATAAATTACCTTCACTTGGTGACTTTCCGAAATTGCCCCAACACTTCTAATACCCCACGTTCCCTATTCAAAATAAATATATATATATATATGTGTGTGTATGCATATATATATATGTATATATATATATGTATGTGATCAAAGTTAAAAATAATAAATAATAATAAGTAATTAATTAGTAAAGAAAATTCATGAATTCTTTGGTGCCTACCTTTTGATTATATTCATTATATTCATATAACCTTAAATCACCACTATTAGAAGCTCCATTAAGTCCAACCAAAAATAGATTCGATCTCTCATGCGGAGACCACATTAAATGGTAAGGAAGAGCAGTTGGCATTCTCTCAAATTTATTTATTTATAATAAAATGGTATTATAACGTTAGATTATTTTGAATTTTTATGTAATGTTGAATATCAATCTACAAACGTAATAGGAAGTTCCTTTTTGATTGGCTGTCACGAATTATCACGTTTTAATGGTTACTAGATAATTAAAAAACAACTTTCTTACCCACACTATTGTAGTAAAGCGAAAAGAAAAAAAAAAAGGAAATAAAAAATACTCAATAAAATAATCCTAATACTGTAATAATAATAATAAACATTGATATTTTATTTAATTAATTAAGGTATAACGTAGTACCTCAATATACCGAATTTTTTTGTTAGGGCGAATTTTTTTTTTTTTTCAGCATAACGAAAGAATTTTTTTCAAGCCGATTTTGAGTCATTATTTTCATGGGATAATAACTCGGCAAATTCTGAAAAATCGCTCCAAATGTTGTAAATTTTTTTTTTTTAAAAAATTTTGGAAGGCATCTTTAACAATCATCAAAGAAATCAACTTAATATTGATAAATCAATAATGAATATATTTTTTTATTATCTCTTGTATCGCCTTTTTTTGAAATGCCAAAAAAAAAAAAATCTGTTTAAAAAAAATCATTATCACCATTTTTTTTTTAAAAAAAACAGACTTAGTTAACGAATATGAAGTTAGTGAAGTTATCTTAATTCACGCTGCGAAAAAATAAATCATTATAGAAGGTGCTTTAACTTTATAGTAGAAGACACAATTCAAATAAATAATTAATATTTAATTTCTGAAAATGCATCTTTTTTATATAAAGAGGATAAGTTTAAAAGTTCAAGTAATAATTCGAAAAGCAGCATAATCTCAATATTATATACATAAATCAAATGCTCCACTTCAAAATCTTTATAATGAAATGTTTAAAATATCAATCAAATTTTAAAAAGATAATAATTCTTAAGATATTTTTAATTGTAACAAAATTAATCAGCCTTTTTTTTTTGAAAAACCGAAACCTAGTTACATAAATAATTTCTAATATTTAATGTCAAGAACAAAAACAGTCTTCGAATTGTGTGATTGTTTTATTTATATGAAAATCATGAGTACTTAAACATATAAACAAAAATACTGTTAGTTTATTACTGAAATTCAAAAAGTTGAAGAATACAGAATAGAAAAATTATTCTTTTAATCAATGATGCACCTACAACATATTCTTTATGAAACTACACATGTTATAAATATTACCTTATTAATAGCCTTAAATATTCAAGCTACGTGTTAACTTTCAAATGATGACTTAGTATTTATAATTGCGAATTTGTGAAAAACATTGTGAAGCGACTTTTAGAATTGTGAAATAATTATGATACAGGTAGTAATATCATAATCTGAAATTTGTAAGTGTAGTTATAATCTTTATCTAAAGTAAATACTGATGAATTTGGTTTAAATAAATACTATAAAATGAAATAGATACAAATGAGATTACGATAAATAATACAAATTAATTCAACAATATTCATCACAAATTCTATCTCAACAATATTCATCACAAATTTCACCTCAATCAAATGTTAACTAATAAACTAAATTTTGAAGATTCTTTTAGTGTTAATGAATTTATTCATTATAATAATACAGAAATTATTACAGAAATAAGAATTGATGATAAAATTCTAGTAGTAGTTCTGCCTATTAAGGAAATGAAATAAAAGAAGAATTCAAATCCTTTACCAATTATTACTTATAATAAAGTTATTGAAAATAATTTATGTGTTAAAACCAAGTTTTTATGAATTTTTTGTTATAGTATTGCCTACACATGTTGCCCAAATATTTTGAAATTTTGGATTTTGGATTTTGGATTTTGGATTTGGAATTTGGTACTATATATAATATTTGGAATTCGGAAAAATAATTTGGGTATTGTCTGATTGGCCTAGCTATTGATTCATTATATGGTAAGAAAGATAGATTATAAACTCATTTTTACAAATGTTTTTCTTTAAAACTATTCAAGCCTTTCATCAAATACGATTATTGAGAAATTAAAAACAAACCTTATTTCAGTTATCATTTTTGAGAAATTTTACAATTATAAAAGATGATGAGACCAAATATAAAGTTGAAGCTTTGATATCAGAAAGTTCCAAAATTTCAGAGAAGAAACCAATAATATCTTTTAGAAAAAAAACAAGAAGATCCCAATACTTCATTTAGAGATATACCACATGTAATAGGATCACTTTTGATGTTTGGCATATCAATGGACATTTTTTTCGCTTTAATTTTAAATAAGATTGGTGTGTGTCATATCAATTCAGTTTTAGAAAATGGTACTTGTCCTAAATCAAAAATGAAAAATGATGAATTTATTCCTAAACCACAAATTTCAGCAACACTTAATAAAGTTTTTCAACCAAATAAAAATGATTCATTTTATTATGTTATTTGAGGAGAACATGGAAGTGGAAAGACAACATTGATTACTAAAGAGGCAACAAATGTTAGAAAGGGTGTCATATATATGTTGATATTCCTTCTGATTTTGAGAAATTTGGAAAAGCTTTTGGAAAATCTATTAATTTGTCGTTTATCGAAGAAACCTCTATTACACTAATACTGTTATCTAAAATTCTTTCTAAATTTGGTATAACTAATGATAAGACTATTATTCAATGGGAAAGTGTTATGGAAATTTTTCGAAATGTTTCTGCAGCGTATAAAGCAAAACATGGTAAACCTCTGGTTATTATTTATGATAATATTAATCGATTGGTTAAAAAAAAAAATCCAAAAATCCTCGACATCCTTCAAGAAGCAGCAAAAAGAGATGCTGATGAAAGCTCATACATTGCTGTATTTGTCAGCAGTGAAAATTTTGTTTCCCGAAGAATGGAATGTAAGTACTTGAGAATTTTTTTGCAAGAATTTACAATATATTGATATTTTTATTTTTAATACGTAGTGCTTGGGCAATACAATTGAAATTGGTGATCTTGATTTAATTGGTGGACGAATTTTACAGCTAAAGTCTGAGGCAGATAAACTTCAGCAAGGAAAACCTTTTGAAGGTAAAAATAGTTTGGATATTTTATATAATTGATTTTTGATCACTTTTTTTACTAAAATTGTTTTTGCAGCTATTAAAGAGAAAATGTTTACAAAAATCGAAGATGATTTCAAAAATGCAAAACTCTTTCAAAATCAAGTTCATCATGAAGTAGGAAAAAATGTTATTAAGACTTTGTTAAATTTTAAAGAGATAAAATATATGGAATTTTTATATTTTTTCAATACAAATAAGGATGCTAAAGAAGTTTTAGATAAAAATGTATTTGCATATCATCCCGGAAAAAATACTGTAACTTTTCAATCTCACTCAATAGAAAGTTATATTCGAGAAAATGCAAATATATTTATTAAATAAAATTTATAATTTACATTTTCAAAAGATATAAAGTTTCTAAATTAAGGTAGGCAATTAATATAGCAGTTTGTAAATTTTATTTATAAATAAAAAGTGCCAAACATAGTCTTAATAGTTAAAAAAAAATTAATAAAATATCAAAAGTAATACTAAATGAACTTAAAATAAATGTTCATTATATCAAAATTATATGAAGAGTTGACTGTGATATATTAAATAAGAATTGAAAAAGTAATAATTATTTATATTTAAAACTTCATTATTAAATTTTCAAATATCATCTCTAACCAAGTAAATTGTCCAAAACTTTTACAGTAAATACAAATTATTCTTAGCTTTAAGTGTAATTATTAATATTTTTGAAAATTTACTTATTAAATTAAAAAGTTTTATAAGTTACAACAATTGATCAATGATAAATTTTATGGAGAGTTTGAATATGCACTTTATTATTTACAATTAATTATGAAATTGTGATTCATATTGCAATTTCATTTAAAAATTTGCAATATCAAGAACTTGCAAAAATAATTAAGGGTGCTATCTTTAATTGGGGATTAAATTTTGCTATATATTTTTCAAATAATAATTAATGTAACTTGATAAATGTTTTTGAAATACATTATAAAAGGATTAGTAATATTCCTTTTTTTTTCAATAAAAAATATATGACAAAAATAAATTCAAATACAAAAAAGATTTTCCACATATTTTCAAATAAACCTAATCTAAATAAATTGCATATAATATGTATGTTGTTATCGTCTGTATTTGGAGAACTATAAAAATTAAAGATTTGTTTAATTCCAGGAGATTAACAAAGAATGTAAGAATTTTAAAATGAAGGCAGATAATTAAAGTTTAATAACAATTTTAATAATACAGCAATAAATTATATAAAACTATCACATCAGTTTATATATTATGAATAACTTTATTAATGTTAGGAATGATGTATCTTGCCTGTTTACAAGAGAGGGGTGTTACTTCCCTTTTTACAATAATTGTAGAAGTTAATATTATGGGCATCCAATCCTCAAAGTGAGCCTTAAGTTGTTAAATTAAGTCTTTAATTATCATTTTGAGAACATAAGTATAAAATAATACTCTGTGTTATTACTTTGGACATTCAGTTAACACTGTGAGCCTTTTGCATATTTTAAATTCAATATTTTTTTAAAAATTTTCATGTGGTTCAATACTTTTGGCAGGAGGTCTACCCCAAATTTTATTATAACAAATGATGCTGGTGTTAGATGGATCAACAATTAATAATATATTATGACAAAATTCATTTTTGCATTATACAATCTGCATCATAAATTAGAAATTTTGACAATTTATCTTTTGAAAAAGAACTTTTTTCATAAAAAATGTGAATAATGGTTTTTTAAGCTCTGCTCTTAACCTTGCTTCTTGGTAAACAAGTGCATTCTAAATATCATTTCCCTCCTAGAAACTGCATTCTTTTGTGAAATTCTTAATTTCCCACTTTATTAATTAATCCTTTCCATTTTTCTATTATTTAATTAATATTTATCACTTTGTTCTTACCAAAACACAAAGCGATTTCTATTTTCTATATTTAAACTTGTTTTACTTTTTTACTTTGATCCATGCTTTCCAATTCCTAAAGAATTTCACTAAATTAACTCAACTAAATTGATAAATATTCTATGAATCTTTTAATTTAAATATATTTATATTTTATGTAAAATTCAGGTCACGTTTTATATATGATTATACTTTGTTAATTAACAAATAAATAAATTATAAGATTAAAATTAATTTGAGTTATTTTTGAACTGCGCCAAGATAGATTCAATAGGTTATATCCGATCTTCCTAAGTTTTGGCACAGATAGAATGTAACCTTATGAATTTATGTGTGATTTCAAGTGTTAAACAAAGTATGTTATTATATATTATATGTGATTTATTTGAAGAATGAATTATGAATTTTAAAAATGATTTGAATTCTATTGGATAATTGATTCAATTATTTATTGAAATATAAATAAATAAATGGATAATTCAAATACCTGATTTTATAGATTTCACCAATCCTGCTCCCAGTGAAAACTATAAATTGCTTTTTTTATTAAATAAAAGAACAATATCTATTTATCCATAATTGTATGCCATCTTCAAAGAGATAATTATGGAAACATGATTATAAATGATAATAAGAATACATGATGCAATTTTATTTTGTATACTAATTTTTGTTCTAAAAAAATAATTATGTATTTATTAAATTTTATTGTTATTGATAACAATAAATATTATTAGTTTTGATAGAAAAGAAAATATATATATGAGTTTTATACACAATAAATATGCTTGATTTACAATCAACTGTTTTGTTCATTTATGCACCAATTATAAAAGTTAAAAAAAGAAAATTAAACTTATGGATTTTCAGTTTCCCTTTACATGATTTATAAACTGCATAGCATAAACATAAATAAACACAAATAGTAAATAATTCCAATATTTAGATTTTTGAAATACCAAGACAGTAATAATGCTTTATTTAAATGATTACATACTGTTCTGCTTTAATTTAAATAAAGCTATACTCTATAATTCCAGTGATCAAATAAAATAATAAAATATAAATATAATAAAATAAATGAATAATTTTCGGGAAATACAAAAGTTATACAATAATATCAAGATTATAAAAAAACAAATAAACTCGCATCAAATTAAAGATTAATTTTCCTGAATTTCATTTTCTTCAACTATGCAAAATTTAAAAATTGTTAATTTCATTTAGATAAATGTATTAAACAAATAATTCAAGAAATATAATAAATATAATACTTACTTATATCAGAAATTGCAAAATTATATTGTTTTGTATCTAAAATAATAATTAATGTAAATATTTTATCATTCATTTATTACAAAAAAATATAGTTACTCACCATGTCCATTATCTTCAATTTTTTTTGGTTTTAGAAAATGCAAATGTCTACTTGTATATATTGCTTCGGAATGCATTTCGTTTGGATCATATTGAATAAAATTCTTGTTTGATTTATTTGCTGCTTTAACTTGTTCCATTATTGCACCATCATAAGAATATTTACTAAGTTGAGATATCAATTCTTCAGCAGATGGACGGTTGAAAGGTTCAAAATTCCAGCATTTTTCCATTATTTCTTTGAAAAATTGAGGAATTTCACATTTAATTTCAGGTTTATGTCCTTCACAAATTTTTATTACAAGATTTGCATCATGTGAAATATTATAATATGGTGGATAACTAGTTAGAACTTCTAACATAATCATACCAAAAGAATAAACATCAGATTTTTGAGTATATTCTCCTCTACTCAATGTCTCAGGTGCCATATATGGAATTACACCATAGATTTTTTCTGGATCATTTTCTGAAACTGGTTTGCACAATCCAAAATCAGTAATCTGACTGAAAATTATATTTTGATTAACTATATTACCAGAATGAAAATCTTTGTGTATTAAACCCTTTTCATGGATATTTTTAAGTCCCCTTGCAATATTTAATAAAATCAATGATTTATACATCCAATTTAATTTTTTAAACCTGCTATTCAATACTTTTCGAAGACTACCTAGTTTTGCATAATACATAACCATCATATATTCATTTTTTGTTGGATTTTTAGTAATACCATATATTGCAATTCCATTTTTACCTCGAAACTTAAGTTGATTCTTAATCTAAATATTTATTAGCATAAAATATAATTATTATATGTTTAAAATAATGAAAATTAAATAATCTGAAATATTTACCTCTTGCAAAAAATTATTTTTATTTGTTAAGATATCAAGACTTTTGAGGCAAACATGTTTTTCTCCAGTCCTCTTCCAGTATTTTCCTTCATGATCCCAAGATAAAATAAATCCATCAAGCCAAATTGCTTTATATACTGTGCCAAACCCTCCTTTAGCAAGGAATGTGACAT